>JACXSJ010001094.1:0-120232 GCA_014851325.1 Pentalonia nigronervosa | reverse complement strand
TTATTATTATTATTATTATTTTGTGCACCGCTATGAATTCAATTCCGATTATTACTGCCGAGTGCCTATCTCTATAATAATTGTCGTTGCCGTCGTTCGTTCGATACGGTTCAATCAAACGTACTATATTAATGCGTCGTACAAAAGCCGCTCAGACATCTTAGTGGCGTGTTCACTGACATTCGGTATTATTATAGTATTATGTATATAATGTGTGTAATATAAAACATAAAACGAATGCAGTACACATGAATATCATTATTTATTGGCTTTGTTAGCAACAAGAAAAAGAAAAAAACACGCGCCAATCAAAATATTTTATCGCGTTTCTTTGGACTGCTTTTTATTTACAAGTGGGGGGGGGGTTAATTTTGCGGGGATGTTAGGGGGTATTCGTTAAAATGTCGACCACCGTGGTAAGCCAAATGCAAATACCTAGTCCGTTGATTATAGTACGTTCTTTTGCCGACGAAAACGCTTCCGAAAAAAAAAACACACAATATATATAAAACATTTTTTCAGGTTTCGTGTTTGTTTAGTAGCAGACCGTTTTTATTTCCCCTTTCTAGTTTATGTTACGACTGACTACAAATACTGCACCGTAATATTAAAGTAGTTGTACGTTTATGATTTTCTTTTCTTTCATTATTATTATTATTATTATTATTATTATTATTATTTTCTTTGCAAATTCTTTGCGTATCGATTTAGATAATTAATTCTGATTAGGACCTTTGAAAACTTTTTCCCTACATGTATATCTACATCTATATA
Organism: Pentalonia nigronervosa; assembly: GCA_014851325.1. Classification (NCBI taxonomy): domain Eukaryota; kingdom Metazoa; phylum Arthropoda; class Insecta; order Hemiptera; family Aphididae; genus Pentalonia; species Pentalonia nigronervosa. The sequence goes on along the minus strand of JACXSJ010001094.1, from coordinate 119,458 downwards.
ATATATAGAGAGAGAGTTGTATATACAATTTGTCAATTATTATCGTTTTAACACGAAAAATTAACATTTATTAGGTTTCTTACTATATAATAATATAGTTGTTTCGTTTAGACATAATTACACAAAAGACATTGACATATTTTATTTTTCGTCATATTATTATTATTAAATTGAGTGTCAATTTACTTACAATAACATTTTAATATTAACTCTATGTGTACATTATATTACAATATGTAAGTTACTGCCCATATTTTACATGAAATTGATACCAAGTGTTTTAATTTATTTCATATTTCATAATAAACTGTAAAGTCAAATTAAAATAAAAGTTAATAATTTTGATCACATTGTTATACTCTCAATTAATTTTGAAGTACATGCATACTATGATGTATTAAATAAACATAATATTATATTCAACAATTTAAACATTAAATTCCAATTAAAATGTTACAATATAGACATGTAAAAACAAAACAAATAAATATAATATTATACAAATTTCATAATTAGTTAAATAAACTATACAATATGTTAATATGATGTATTGAAGTATAAAATCATTTAAAATATTTTATCGGTAATCTGTACACATATTAATAAATTAAAATAAAGTATATTACCTATTCATGGTTTGAACAGGTGAATTGTTTTAATTACTTTTGAGTAGTTAGTTTAATATCACACATTAATTTTATGTAGATATTCGATGACTAATAAAAATTTAAATTCATAATATTATGTAGTTATGCAAAAGAATCGACGACTAATAATATGATTTAAGTTAATACTTTCGAAAAAGGTAAAAAGTATAATAATTATTATACATTTGTTTTACAGCTTTATTTTATAAATAACGAGGAAAATGAAACTTCAAAGTTTTGTCGTGTCGTAAAGTATTATAAAGACCCATGTATTTCGTTGTGTATTTTTGATACTAAAATAATAATAAACTGACGAGCTTAAGTGGTTTATACACCACCACCGTCATATTTGTGTACATAATTACTATCAATTTGATATTCGATGTATATACAACGGTCTGTTATAACTGGAGTACGGAGCAGCAGAAACGACCAAATAAAATGAAAGAAATCACGTTTGAATATCCGTTGGCAAACACGATGAACAAATAAATAAAAGTTTTGACGGGAAGTTTTGTTATTACACGTCTAGAGAGCGGCGGGAGCGTGAAGTCTGGCCGCGCAAACGATAAGACGGGGTTGCAATTAAATGAAATTACTTCGGATCACGAGAAGTCTCCCGCTTGGCTATCGTTACGTTATTTATATTCGAGTTCTCCGGTGTTTTTCGTATTCCCCGGTATTCTTGGGGTGGAGATTGTATTTTATTATTAGTATTTTTTTTCCGTGAGTTACTGTTTTCGGCAGGCTATCACGGGGAAAAGTTTTTTTTTATTATTATTTTTATTTTAATTATCGGTTAAGAAAAAAAAATTGCGTGACGTTTTTGCCACCGTTGTATTATGTGTGTACATTATTACGTTATATATATAAGACCCGGCTACGACCCCTTTCTTGTACAAAGGTATATTATAGGTGGGAAAACCGAAATAACAAGACAAATCACGAATGTCGTTTCCGAAAATGCGATCGTGTTTTTTGTTTCCACCGTCCCCCTCTGCATTATTATGCTTACCCGTTCCTCAATATTGTCTACGCATCGAAGACATAATATATTTCACGATTTTCCTTCTGCAAGTCTCCCGGATTCGGCATTATGCTCGTATTGTTGACGACTATTCAATATTCGACGCAGATAAGGTATAAAATGTATTAAAAATTCAATATGAAGTGTCGTCGCCAACTCGTTATATGGCTTTTTCAATTTTAGATGGTTTAGTGTGTTTTTTTCCATCCACCAGTATTCGACGAACCTTCGCGGAGAACGCGCAAACCGAAGTGAGCGATCCAGTCATTTCATTTTTATTATTCTCAGAACACGGCTATTAGACGACATCGCGGCTTATAATAATATTCAATTTTAACGTCCGAAGAAAAATTCTTCTACAGCAGTTATATGCTTATCCACCGTCCGTATTCGAGAAAATACTTACTCGTCATAACTACCGTTAGTTTTGAAAATTAAAAAATTTTTAATAAATAACAACGACGCATGCCTCAAGCTGTTACGCTTACGTTATAATGGACTTGCTGGGCAACGAAACTTAATAGAATATTTTTATTTTCATTGGACTCGGTCGGTCATCGTAACTCATGAGACATATTTTTCGGTCCGTGAGTGAAACAATTAAAAAATTAAAACAAAACAATAATATAACATAGGTAGGTACATATTTTAATAAACCGTACGCACATGACACATTAATTTACACTTGTTTCGTCACGAGTGGTATATAATATTATTATTTAATAACGAAAAAATAAAAACCACCGTGAAACCGTATTAGTTTCTTCGAACTCGTTTTACGTGGATAACAACTGATGCTCAAGAATTTTCACGGCATAAAATTTAAACAAAATTTCTTAGAAACAGTCTCATTACGCGAGCAATATTGTTATTAAATATTCTTGATTTAGCTGGCTTATTTAAAACTCGTTTTCAGATTATAAACAATAATATGATATTATAAGACCGGCCAAATAATGAACTCTATTTTTCACAAGACCGAACAAATTGTCATTTGACCGTTTTTCCAACTTTACAATTCGACGACGGATTTACATCATACTATAATTTATTACAGTAAAGATTCGCAAAATTAGAAATTTATATACAAAATTCACTCAAAGAAAATTAACCCTAATAAACATTTTAATAAACAACTGTTATCTATTCCGATAAATCAAGGATTATTCAAATCGTTCAATACAATGTAGTGGTTACTATGTATTACGTTTACTCAAAAATATATTTTATTTTGTATTATTTGCATTAGTTAAATTTCTAAACGATGCTAAAAATCGCACAATAACTACGATAATAATATATAAAACTATTTTTTGCTTCTTTAAAGCGTTTTCAAAAACAAATAATAATAAATTATAATTAAAAACAAAATATCGCTGTTGAAACGGACTAAAAATTCCTAGTGTTTCTTTGAATTTAAAACGAGTATATTATATTCATTTAATTTGTTCAACCATGTATTTAAAATTATTATAGTTTTCATTATAATTTTTATAAAAAAAAAAAAAAAATGTACAATTTAATTTAAATAATTTGTTCTCTCGAGAATAGCACATTTATTATAAACATACATTTTACAGTGAACGTTCTATATTATGAATGCAAATTTTACGTGCAGCAAGACCGTCACTAAGAGGTTCGGGGTTCAAATACCTCCCCTTTGTAGAATTTTTTTTTCTTCGTATTATGCTAAGTAAAAACTAATTTTAGACTTGGCGTTTTTTTTTTACTTCAAATTTATAATATGTTATAGTAATAGTATATCTATTTTTATTTTTCGTGCGTAATGTTATACGTTCGGTTATACTGTGTATGTAACGTCGTCATAATTATTATAGTTATTCTTTGTCTTTCGATGAATTATCATTATTGAAAATATTGCATTAATTTTTGCTTGCAATAGTCAGACGTTTATACGATTCAAAACCATGACTGATGATATTTATAACGCATTATTGTTTTGTTTAAAAGTAATTGAAATGTTATTTTTTTTCAAATCATCCACCGTATTTTTGAAAAAAATAAAAATAAAACACGATAATCTTGTTTATCTAACCTCGTTTCGTGCATATACATAAATTGTAGTTCTCGGAAGAGTTATTCGAAGTCCCGATTGACTAACCTTAAATCTAAGTATACAACACCGCATGAAAACGTGCTCGTTCACGGGTCGTTGGAGGTCACGAGTGCGAAATTTTCAAGAGTAAGAACTATACGGCATCGACGTTCCATTAAATTTTCGTTATTTTTTAAATTACAATTTTTTTTTTTACCCTCGTACACAAACACGTCAGCGTAAGGCCATTGTGCACATTGCAGCGACGGATGTCTCTTTTCTTTCTTTTCTCTTGTACACGATGCCCGCGCTACTCGCATAATGCCAAAACGTGTTTCCATTTCAATACTGTCATAAAGAAGTGTAGCTTAAAAATTAATTGGCAACGCACAAAATTACGATGGATGTGTCAAAAGCACTTAACCTACAACTCGTGAATAAAGCCACCGCCGTTCTACAATTGCGGTGTGTACCTCGTATTTATATGTATATGTATAATTGTTATTTAAATCTAACTGATGAAACTCGAATGAAGCTTGTGTTTTGTTCTTATTCTCAATACCTACTAACTAAGTTTTATCTCAACGGGCAATCACAATACAGTTTTTTTGACACTCGTTGTTTGATTAATATACAATAATAATTTCGCATCTAGCATTACGATCGCGGCACAAGGCCAAATAAAAGCAAGCTGGTGTCGTGCGATTCAATGTAAACATTGTGCGTTTTGTACATATATATATATTATATATACGTTAAATATCACGAGATTGTACGTCCAAAGAAAAATAATTGTTTCGGATCCAACACTTTTGTGGGTCAACCGACTGAAGAAATTTATTTTTAAATGTTCAAGTACAGTATCGATTACCCACGACACTACGGAGTTTGTAATTTTTCAAGGAATATGGAATCAAAAAATAATATTGTCGTATTATTATATTAAAGAATTTTATCGACGAATTCAAAGAAATCATCATTTCTTTAAACGATGATCATAACTAGAGGTCAGTATTTTATGATTTAAATATTTGTTTCTAGTTAAATGGGAGTAAGATATCTTTACGATTCATGAAACATAAAATTCATAAGAAAAATTTTATTTTGCATAAAAAAGCATATTTAAGGTGTTAGAGAATATTCAATACGTTAGAGAATATTTGAGAATATTTTTGTAACATCGGCATTTTGATAAATACAATATTCACTAAACGATTTATTTCTAGATTTTAATAAAAATCAACCACCAGATATTCCTTATAGATTGTAATAGCACATATGTTATTTCTTTAGCTGTCACGACTATTCAGTCGTCCGTAAAAACTGCTATTAATGTTATCGGATGCAGCTCCATGCATGACAAAGATCGGTGATACACTAAAAGTTCTTTATCCAAATTTAATTCACGTTACGTTTGTAGCTCACATGATGAACGGGGTTGCAGAGAAAATCAGAGAAATATTTCTAAATGTAAACAAATTAATTAGTAATTTAAAAAAAAGTATTTTTAAAAGCGCCATATTATGTCCAGGTGTACAAAGAAATATTGCCCAATATGCCATTACCTCCAGAACCCATATTAACTAGGTGGAGAACTTGACTGGAAGCCTCTGTATTTAATTGTGATAATTTTTAGGGTTTGAAAAATGTTATAGACAAATTAAATAAAGAAAAGTTGTCAATCAGTATGAAAAATGCAAAAATATGTTACAACTAGAATCTGGTAAAAAATGGTTTAATTTTTATTAAAACTAATTTTATTCGAATTGTTACAGCTATCAAAAGTTTAGAAAAATCAAATACGTCCTTAGTTGATATGATAAACACTTTTACACAACTTGAGCAGATACCAGGAGAAAAAGGAGAAGTAATAAAATTAAAAATATTGCATCTTCAACAAAAAAACAATGAATACAATTTTTTGAAAAATATTGGACAAGTTCTTAGTTGCAATAACACATTAATAACTTCCGGAAAATTATTCACCGACTATGGTAGCCGACTTGCAATATTCTCCAGTGACATTGGTTGATGTCGAACGGTCCTTCAGCATATACAAAAACATTCTTACAAATCGGAGTACTAAAATGACACCGAAACACATGGAATAATGTATGGTTATATTAATTGTTATTAGAAAATGAATTAAATTCAATAAATTTAAAACAAAATATTGTAAACCAAATTAATAAATAATAAATTTAAACCGAATATTTTTTTTTAGTATTAAAAGAATATTTTGCATCTTTGAGGACATAAAACATCATATATCTGGTATTTTAAAAGAATATTAGAGAATATATCACCTATTTTGAGCGACATAAAAACATCATATTTTAAGGATTTTAAGAGAATATAGATCTAACCTCTAATCATAAAATTATGTTTATATTGTTGATATTTATAACAAAAACATTATTCTAGAACTTTGAAAATAAATGTTATATCCGACAAATTATTTACATTGATAGTTGACGACTGTCATATACTATTATCAATGATAACATTATAAGAAAACGATTACAAACGTGATGACTGTAAGTTGTATATATGTAAGAGTTAAGCCACACTACCAAATAAAGTCGTGACAGACTCGATACTACAAGATTAATTTAATAACTAGCGAAAAATGTACAACGTTCACGTTGTAATACTCGGGATTTCGTTATAAAGAAAAGTCATTTTTAGAGAAAAAGAAAAAGAAATGTGGTCGCAGTTTCTAAATTTCCACCTAAGCTGTAAAATAAACTAAAAACAAAAACATCTAAATTTAATTTAAATTAATTAAAAACTAAATTAACTAAATTAATTTATAATACAATAATGAAATTTCAAACAAATAAACATGTTTTATTTATTTGTCGAAAAAAAATATTAAAAGTAATATAAAGATCATTTACGGATATATTTAGTAAATTTGAATGATATATCTGCCTTAATATTATAAAACGTGTGAAGTAAAATGGAGTAAAATATTTAATAATAATGTGTAATAGCTTGATATTTATTATTATATTTTAAATTAAATATTAAATGGATATTCATTAGTAATATTAGGTACAAACACTATAAAATGTGTCAAGTCAATGCAATAAATATTACTTCGTGATTCTTATAATAGCATCTGTTTAATCATTACTATAATGTAAGATAATTATATAATGTAGTTACTGTATTAATTACTGTATAGCCCACGAAATTTTACTTTACTAAGATCTAAGACACCAGTATCACAGTAGAGGTATAGACTATAGAGACAAGTTTTCGTTTTCAGTTTTTTTATTTGATTTTAAATAATAAATATGTTAATAAAATATATTATGTCATCAGTGAAGTAAAAGTAATATTACAATATATAATGTTTGTCTTTATAATACAATGAACATATTTTGTAGTGCTAAACGAAACTTTATGAAATAATATTCATTTGAATATTCATTGAACTTGTCACATTGTTATTATTTACACAGTATTATTGACTATTGTTTTTTGGGAAATATAAAATATTATTTAATACGAAAGAGTTTTATAAAAAGCCATATTTACATAGCTAGTAAAATTAAATGAAACCATCTCATCGTTAAACTAATGGTTTTTAATTTGTTATTTCTATAAAACACCTTTCGCCAACCGCTTGTTTGGATAGGTCTAAAATGATGAGCCCATCCGAAAGGGTCACGAATAATATACCGTGCATGTGCAATAAATTCAAAAGGATGTGTGTGTGAGAAAGAGATAAAGAGGTAGATATAGAGAGATTGAGAGGGGGTGAGAGGGCGAGTGAGAGAAAGTGGGAGAAGGAAAAAGACTGGAAGAGATAGTGTATGTGTGTGTGTGTGTGTGAGAGAGAGAGAGTGATTGGTAGTGAGAGGGGAGTAGGGAGAGAAGTGTGCAACATTTAACTAAACTATGCGTTCAACATATTATTATAATACACCATCGTTCCTTGTACATCTTTAGAGTATATTAATAATTTGAACACGAACGAGACTTGGTGGATGACACTTAACTCTCTCACATTGGCCATACTTATATGCTATCTGCAGGTCTGTCAACATTAATATCATGTGCAGACATGATGTGTACTTTGTTTTGTTACCTAATGACAAACTAAAACAATGATTACATAATATTATAGCTGTTCAAATATTCGCCAACCCACGCGTTGAATATTCTAAAACAGTGGTGACCAACCTTTTTTTACCGAGGGCCATAAAATAAAAAAAAAATTCTCGGCGGGCCAAGAATTTCAAATTTTTTTTTTAATTGAATATTATATTTTATTTTATGCATATATTAATATAGATACACTGATAAATTGAATTATTTATTATATATTGATTATTATAAAATGAAATATAAATAATATAAATAAGAAAAAAATATCAAATATAAACATATATTTTTATTAATGGGAGTGTTGACCTTGTTTTTGTTCACAGAGAACATCAATATTAGGTCCTGATTTGCTTGAATTTACCTGAAGAACGGCATGGTTATGTTCATTTGTAATGCGAGATTGAGTTTTTCTTTTATTAATTTTTATAATTGAAAATATTTGCTCATTAATATAGGTTTAATCAAATATACAAGACATTTGAGCTGCAAACTGCTGAACGTTTGGAAAATCTTTTTTGAATAGATTCAAATAAAACTCAATAAGATTTTTAGAACTTAAGTATTGTTGAAATTATATTTTAAATAATAATTAGATTGAAGTTTGATGATTTCTAATTATAAAGAATTTTTAATATTTTCTGGATCCACGGTAAAAGGATTTTCAAATAAATTAATATGCTATTCATTTATTCGAATATCTTTAAAATGATTTTTAAATTCGCGTATAAGTTTGTTTAATATGTCGATGCATTGCTATTTTGAAAATTCACAACAATCTTCTCTTTTTAAAGGCTACGACACAAGGTTATGTCTAATTAACAACGTAATTGATGATAAGGAATGGGGAATATTCAGAAAATATTAAATTTTACAAAGTTACATTTTTAAAAAATCTTATTTTATTTTATTTTTTTTTCAATTTCACTTAAGATTACTTTGGCGCGCTGGTTAATAAACGATCGCGGGCCGTACTAGGCGGGCTGTACTAGGCACTGTTCTAAAGAATAAATTTATTTTATAATCCGTGAAATAAATTTTCATAATAGTGAAATGTTCAAAACTAACAGCAGCGTTGTTTTTATATCGAGAGAACGATATTATATTCTAATATTATTTGAAATGAGTATATAGTTATTTTAGATTTGAACTGTAAAATAAACTAAATTTAAAAGCATATTTTAATATTTTGTGAAGAAAAACAAACTACCAATTTACAATGTATTAAAACGTATTTATTCACGCTTATAGGAATAATGGAATTCTATGCAACGACTTAGATTATTATGATATTACTACATTAATAATAAAACAATTAATTCGTGATTATTAAAATATTAGAGTTAAAAATTTCAATGAGAAAAATATATGTCAGCATACCAGGTCTCTTTCGTCCGCAAACATACATATAATATAATTAATGACGAATGGGGGAGAGGGGCCATTACATTTAAAACCAAATATTAATAACTGACAACCAAACTCAAAACTGGTGTTATATATGCCCATTATTAACAAAATAAAACGTTATGTAATTTAATTGCTCAAAAATAGTTTTAAAACATTCATATTAATTTAGATGAAACAAAGGCTCATCAACAGTACGCAAATGTCCCCGAGGACAATATTTAAAGATAACTATAGCTTTCGGTCGGGCAAAAATAATGTCTTTTTTGGAAGAAAAGAGTCATCGTCGACGCAGTTGACGACTTGGATGAATTTATTATAATTGAATTTGGCTGCGATTGGGCTCCTCGAACGACGAGAAACGTTTCGAACCTGTTATGATAATAGACACGTGCGATGTACATTTGGTCGAGGCCGAGGCAGTCCACGCGGACATCACTCGCGCGGATTGCGACGGCCGCAAAGAGTAAAAAATTAAAAAAAAAAAAAAACAAATACAAATAATACGACAACAACGTCGTGACGAGGCGCGTAAACAGAACGAGTTTTCGGAACCATTTAAAATGTCTCCGTTTCCGCTCAGCGATGGGTGCTGCAGTCATTCTACGCAGCTGGTAGGTGAGGATAGGTAGGTAGGTCAGGCTAGGTTGATAGGTCGGGCTAGGTAGGTACTGCGAGCACTCGCGCCGTGACGAGACGGTAGGCGGGTTTTTTATCGCCGACGAATATTATCAAATTTCAAGAGTTGTACCTGATGTATAATAATAATAATAATAATAATACGTAATAATAACACATTTGAACCCGATGCCGATGTATATTGGCTTCGAATTACATCGCGTCTCCGGGGAGAACTACGATGTACGAGCCGTCTAGTAGAGAGGGTAGCCGGAGGAGGGTGAGTGGAGACACAGGGATGGGGTGTGTGGAGGGATGATGAAGCAGAGAGTACGTTTGCCCGAGCCATATAGACGCTGATATATTAACGGACGATGGGAAAAAGAAGGAAATTTAATTACAAAACACTATCCCCCTACCACCGACGACCTGTCGCCCCCCCCCTTCCCGCTTCTCCACAGATTCCGAATGCACCGCCGGGCCGCCGCGTGTCTGATTGGACAGAGAACAATATAATATAGTAGACGAAGTGTGTATGTGTGTGTGTGTGCGTGCTTTCAATATAAATTAGGTACATACGTCAGATTCGTTTTGCTGTCTTATTAGTAAAAACTTTTATTTATTATTATTATTTTTTTTTTAATTCTCCCTCATGCCTCCGCCAACCACCACCTTTTACGTCGTATTATATCAATTCAATTTTTGTTTCACGACACGGCCGGGTGGAGTGTTAAAGTGATTTACTAAAATTATCTCTATATACGCGGCTTGATTAATGCAACGTCGGCGTTTTTCACGGTAGCTATGCAAAAAAATAGTTCGTTTCTTCCTTTGTTTTTCTTTTTTTTTAATTTCAACATACTAAGTGAAATCACACTTTTTTCATTTTACAGCCCAAATGCATTATTAAAAAGTATTTAAAAAGTCGTTATTCAGGTTTATAATATAATATACATCTACGACATGGAGTTCGAAAATTTTACAATGATAAAAGACGAAAATTTGTTTTATTATGGTGTTATTTAAACGTATCAATATTAAACATACATCGTTTAAATGAAAGACAGACAAGACAAATATGCATTTTTCACCAAAACATTTTGAAATATGGCAATGTAAAAATCGGAAATGCAGAAGACATTCTAAAAATAATATAAAACACTTGACGCTTTCACGCCAAAAGTAATTCATATTTATGTTTGACTAAGGAAATAGCTTGTTTCCCAGATTTCCACAGAGAATAAAATGAAAATAAACTCCGATTGTAGGAAAAATAAAACTTAGTTCCTGTAACTAAAATATATTTTTTTATTATTATAAAATGTTTTTCAGTTAAATTTGAAAATGATTTTTAAAGCTATTCTTTTATTTCACCACAATCGCATACAATATATTAATATATAATATGACGTAATGATTATCAATATTATTATTTTATTGGTCAATAGTGTGCGATATCCAATTTTTTGTTACTTATAACTTAAGTTCAAATTTATTTGTTGATTTATCCAGCCTCAGACCTCGTTTTATTTTTCATAATTTGGTTCTGACGCCAGCATATATAGATGGTTAGATGGAGAAATTACAACACTGTAGATATTCAAATGTGTGCTGTTAAGGTATTTAATCAAAGTTCAATATTACAAACCTATAAACACTAATCGTCTGTATTACACAAGTTGCATACGATATGTTTTCACTTCGATGGAGATTTTAGTTATTATGACTTGTTAATTAGCATCAAAATTAAAAACGGTTGAATAATTAAAACATTTATAAGAAAGAAAATAAATAAATACAAATATTTCCTTTGATATCCGCTGTACCTATATAATCAATAGTAAGTGAAAATATTTTACATTTTATATTTTCTCACCTTGGAAAAATTATTTCAATTACGTCCCGTAAAAATTAATTTTACAAACCAATCTGAGGTTTTCACTATTCTACGTATACAAAAAAAAATTAAAATCTTTAACAAAATGGTCCAATATCCGGTTTTCATCAGACAGAACAATTAATTAACAAGATAAAATATCAAATCTTATGAAATCACAATCACTACAACTTTGAAGAAAAAAATGCCAACAAGGCATAATTATTAAATATGTTAAATGTATTCCAAATATCGTTAATATTATAATAAAACTAATAAGTACACACCATCCTACAGTATATATTTTTATTATCAAAATGTTTGCAGTTTAAATAATAAGATCTCGTATTTAAAATCTCAAATTTCATAATCGTTATTTGATGTTTTTATTTTTACTGAAACTTGGGTATCACATAATATTATGTCAACTGAAATAGGTTTTTATAATTACGATATTTATAGACTTGATAGATCGACTCAAACTAGTTTACACTCTAGATGTGGAGGTGTATTTATCGCGATTCGAAATAATAGACATTCTAAGCTAATTAAGATTGAAAACAATAATCTTGAAATATTGTTTTCATTGATAAAAATTTCTAATCTCACAATTATTATTGGCTCCGCATATATTCCCAATAAATCAAACGAAAATGTATAAAATGAATATTTTAATGTTTTAAAAGTTTAATACTGTTACTTTCTTATTATTCAGGCATTTTAATGTACCATCTGCAAACCCCCCCCACGTGTTTATTTTTATTTCAATGAAAAATTAATCAATTAAAATTTTTCTCAATTAAATTTTATTAAGAACAGTAAAAATACTATTTTAGATTATATCTTATCAAACTCTATTAATGTTAATATTAAATGTTGTAATAATCCAATCATATCAATTGATATATTTCATCCACGAATTATTGTTACTTTTACCCATCTTATTGTAAATTATTTACCTTGTTCTATTTATACTTATAATTGAAACACAGGTGACTTATTTTTATTATTTTTTACAATTGATTATTACAATTGTAAAATATTTAACAGATGTTAATCTTATTAATTTATTTGATGGTAAAAACATTGAAAGTTATTTGGAATTATTTTATCATTACATACATTTAGACATAGATAGTTTTATTTCGAAAATGCAGTAACGTAACGACAGTTTTCCCATATAGTTCAGTAAGGAATTGAAGAATTTTATAAAGCAAACGAAAATAGCTCATAATATTTATAAATATACAAATAACACTAAAAATTATACAATATTCTCTAATCTACGTGCAAAATGTAAATACTCCAGAAATCGAGATTATGCATTATGTATCAAAGATTCACAAAATGCAATTAAATATAATTCAAAATATTTTGGAAATTCATAAATAATACTAATACAAATAAACAAAAAATTCCTAACGTAATGTTCTACTTAAATAAAAAAGACGACAGTAAAAAATATATCGTAAATTTATTTAAAGATTATTTCTCTAATATGTATATCTCACCCATCTCTATTTGTCATTAAATTATTTTTGACAAGAATAATATGAAACTCATTAGTAAAATTGAAATAAAACAAACCGATATTTTTGACGAATTTTTTAATATTTTCTATAATACAGCAATTGGCTCTAATAAAATTTCCCCTATATTCATAAAAAAATACGTATTTATTTTTACTCCAATTATTACTTACATGTTTCACAAATCCTTATCCTCAGATACTTTCCCAAATCAATGAAAATCTTCATTTATAACTCCAATTTAAAAAAAAAAAAAAAATGGTGAATAAAATCATTACCTACACTCTTATATAACCAATTCTTATCAAATACCCAACATGGTTTTCGACCAAATTGATCAACCGTGACAAATGTATATATTTTCAAACAAGATATTTTAAATTCGTTTAATAATCAATCACAAATATATGTGATTTATACAAATATGGAAAAAACTGTTGATAGGTACAACCATAAATTATTAATAAATAAACTTAAAAACTTATGGTTGTTCTAAAGTGCTTACTTCTTGGTTTCATTCTTTTCTATCAGGCCGTACACAAATAATTAAATATGAACAAATCTTTCTAAACAAATAAATGTTACTTCTAATGTCCCTCAAGAAGATCACTTTTCTCCTATATTGTTTTGTCTATTTATAAACGATATCTCTAGTGTCATTTGCTATTCAAACATTTTATTATTAGCCCATGATGCAAAAATTTACAAAGACGTACAATGTATAGATGATGCACTCAAAATAAAAACTGATTTTAATAATATTTATAAATGGTGTAGTGAAAATGTTATGCACTTAAATCTAAGAAAATGTTCCACTATTAACTTATCATTAAAAAAAAAATCTTATAGGATTTAATTATTCTTTAGAAAATGTAAACTTATAAAGAGTAACTACAATACTTAATCTAGGAGTAAAATTTGATACAACATTTTCATTTAAAGATCATATAAAGTATATTAGAAATAAAGCTTCTGTGATATTAAGTTTTTTAAAACATTCTTGTCAACAATTTAAAGATAAATTTGCATTAATAATTTTATATAATTCTTTAGTTCGTTTCCATTTTGATTATGCACTACTTATTTGGCATCCATATAGATCTACACAAAATTCAAAATAACTTCATAAGATTTTTATGTTTTCAATGTCATATTTATAAAGTTCCTCATTTTCCCTACGACATCACAATAAAATTCTTTATTATACTAACTTTAGAAAAACGATTTATGCAGCTAATGTTAAAATGTTTATATAATAAAATGTATATGTTTATATATAAAATACTTAATAATATGATTGATTGTCCCGAACTACTGCAAAATATAAAAATTAAAATAAATTCAATAAACAGTAGAATTGCGAATCTTTTTTACATCAAATATACCAGAACAAATTATATGTTAAATTCAATATCAAATGTATTAATGTCTGCTGGAAATTCAATGAAAAATCTTGATTTTTTTAATGAATCCTTATCAGCATTTATAATGTAAGTTTTAAGAATGATTTAATTATATTTTTTTATATTCTCCTACAAACCTATTCATTATTATTATTATTATTATTATTATTATCACTTTTATTATTATTTTATATTTAAAATTATATGTATTACTTGTAATTAGTAATTATTTCCGTAAATAAATATTATTATTATTATTATTATTATTATAATGCTAGCAAATCATTTGATCAAACGCCATAAAATATCACAAAAAAAAAAAAATAATCATTACGAACCAATAATGTATTAATTCGTGTATACAGGTATTTTTATAATTGCCATCATGTGAACCATTTGAACTTTATTATTAATTTTAAGTCGTGTATTGTGCTCAGTATAATATTTTACTGCAGTCTTTAATTGTTCAGAATCATTCAGCGTTTAAATCGCAGCCTACTTTTAATTGGCAATTAGATAGGACACCAAATAATTAATATTGACGTTTTTAATACGCTTTTTGCTTCTCGTGCAAAATATAAAACGTCATAATGAAGTCTTCTTTGATAGTTACCTATTGTTTACGACAATTATTCAATACTCTAAAGAAATGTATAAATATGTACACGTTTTATAATACACGCAGTGAGTAGACATTCGTTACACTGCGATGTCCAAACAAATTGATATTTTATGGGATGATTTGTATTTAATTAAAAAATTACTGATACGTCCTGCGAGAGGTTATTGCATTGGGGTTCGGTTTACTGTCAAAATATGGGTTCAGCCGCACTATGAGACGAGTGAGGGGGCGGGGGCGGTTCATTAGGGCCTATTTTAATCAATTCGCCAGTGTTCAGAGGATCTCAGTGCGGATTATTCGTCCCGAACAACAACGTTCTACCACCAAAATAAGACCGCGCCTTTGGATGAAGAATTAGACCAAAGCAGAATCCCACATATAATTTCCGTATTTATTTCACTAATTACTTACCGGCTATTATACGATGTATTATACCGAACGACTATCACAACGACGACTTGCGTTGTTCCGTCATGACCAAAACCGACTGTATAATTACTTTATACTGTGACTACTGACTATAATACGATATTAAAACACCTCAATCGTCGCTCGCAAGTGGTGGTTTTTTTTTTATTTCATAATATTATTTATATCAGGGTACCGCATATTTTGTCAAAGTGAATTCATTTGAAGATTTCAATTAAATTAATAATTTTTTTTAAAAAAAAGCCAAAAATTGTCCATGCCCTATTTTTAAAAGTTGTCGACGCTCTACGGTCTATACTGTCTACACTCTATATATAATACAATATAATAATATCCTCGAAATAATTAGTTTGTTGTAAGTTTATCAAAAGTATCGGATCAGTGATCAGTATCGTAATAAGATTCGAGTTCAAATTAGAAAATTAAACTACAACGTTTCAAAGTTTGTAATAAACAGGAAATTTAAATGACACATAGCAGCAGAGTATTGTAATTACAACTTACGTAACAATGTTGCTATAAGACCTTATTATTATTATATCAAATTATAAGTAGTACCATTGATTTACAATGTCATAGTATATCATAGTACCTATGTATAATCAATGGTAGTACTAAAATATATATTTATAATAAATAACAATAATAATATGAATAAAATTGTTTACATTACATTTAGTATGACTTACAGAACAATATTGTATGTCTATACAGTTAAAGTTATAACTGTGTTTTAAAACACGAACGTGCAGTCCTAACCTATTCCTATATCGTTTTGCAATGAGCAATTTGTTTTATAATAATACGCTATCCGTGTGGCCGATTTTGAAACTGTGTTTCATTTTATTTTATACGGTTTTAATGACAATCTTTAATATTTTGTCAAAGTCTTGTAACATAACATTGTTTTCGTTTAATACATAAGTAAGCATTATTATTATAACAGTAGTGTTATTGTATCTAAACATAATCATCGGCAAATGGATTTTATGTTTGGACTTTAATAATGGGCTCCGTTATACACAACCCCTAATGACATACACGTACTGGGTAACCCGGGAGGATTTGCTAATTTAAAGTGTTTGGGTAATGGAGTTGGCACTTTAAAATAGTAAATCTTCACTGGATACCCGACATACCGAGGTATATACGTACGTTTATATTTTATATAACAAAGTTTGTACACTAACATAAATCATTAAAATACACACTATGTGGAATGCTTACAAGCGCAATACCATAGTAAACACTACACATCGCACGCTGCGTAAGAGACAACCATCACAGTAGTTCTCTCCTTACACCATAGAGAGCCAATCAAGAACTCCGAGTGATAATCTATACTGCAAGATCGTCCAGAATTGTGAATGTTGCCCCATCGGTTATTGTTTTTAGTAGATGATATGTATAAATAACTGCTGAACTCGATATTTTCTCATTTCAGCTATGTATCCATTTTTTAGTTATCTACATTTTAAAGATTTATAATAATTTATTAACATAAATAATGGCTCAAGTATAATAAATACTATATCCAATATTACATATAAACCATATTTTTCTAAAACCATTTTTAAAGACTAGTATTCAAATATTTTAATAACTAAGAAACTACTCGTTAGAATTTTGAATTAGGTACATTAACATTTTCAAGGAAACGATCTTTATTCTAAATAATTAACAGTAAAAAAGGTGATTTTCATTTGAAAATCAGAAGTTTGTATCACCACAGAACTGTTAAAGTAGTACAGAAAAATTCAAGAAAAATAGTCATTGAGTATACTTGAAAAATCAAAAAAATCCAGAGTTTGAGTAAATTCATTATTGAAGGAAACAAATGGCTGTGAGATATCTTGATGAATCATCTTACATACCTACTTGAGACTAGTTTCACATGTTTGTCGTCAAACCACCACTTTACGCACTCGCAAATGGTGACTAGAATATGTTTCAGACAAAGAAAATGATCGACGGCCACAGCTTACTTTGTCCATTAACACCGACTGACGATGAAAAATATCTCGGTTACTCTCTCTCTATTCAATAATTATAACCCTGTGTACGGCGGTTGTGGTATAACGTCTTCCACCAAGTTCTAGTCCGAGACCGTGGTCCATGTTGTTTACTCACGAACAGATAACCGCGTTATTTTCTATTATCGGCCTGTTTAAATGAAATAAAATGGCCACTAACTGTTTTCACCGCATTTGCCACGCTACGCCACAACGGATTTTCAACGATTCTGGATCAGACCATTTGAGCATCGTCGTCCTCGAGTGCGTAAAATTGTCAGTAGGTAGAATTTCAACTTAATTTCAATGGTACGGCGTATGGCCATTGATATATTATAAGGTATATTATAGTATATAGGCATATTATAGTATTCGTGTCAACTAAAGTGCTGTCCATGGGTCTCTTGTTAAATGACAGTAGCTTTTCATACGCTTTTACGGTCATCCAATTGATATTTTTTAGAGTTTATTGTATTTATATATAATGATACATTTTTGTGCACACCCATTTAAGTATACACACTTAAAATCTAAGACCTAGATGATGCATTTGTAAAATTTGAGTTAAACCTCAGTAAAATATTAGACACTAAACAACAATTTTTAGAATAAAAAAAAATTCTTAATTAGATTTAAAATCAGAAATAATATTGTGGAACTTCTAAAATTTACAATAAACACATTAAATACCAATTTTGAACATTTATTTTAACTAATTTCTGCGAGTATCTGATTTATTCAAATTAATTTAAAAACGAATTTTTCCAAATATCTATTAATGAAACCAACCTTAAAATTGATTCTTAAGAATATTTTGATAAATCAGTTCAGTTTTAAATTTAAAAAAAAAAATAAAAACAAATCAATCACTATACAACAATAAAAAAAAAAAATCATTAATCATTAAAATAGTTATTCAAATTAGTTAAGAAAAGTGTTTTAAATCACACTGATTTTAAGCCCAAGGATTATCGTCACTTCGTTTATTATATTTAAATAAATATCGTAACGTATATTATACATGTAATTTATTAACAATGTTGGAAAAATAAATTCAATAAATTAATACAAACTATTATTTCTTAAATGTCAATGTAAGATAGCAATGAATAATTGATTATGAATTCATAACTTATAAATATATATATATACATATATAAATATAATTAAATTCAAGTTTTAAATGTTCGTTACTTAACGATGTAGACAAACATCGCTAGAAATGATTAGAAAATAAGTTGGATAAATTATAATTATGTTAGATTTATCAATATATATAATAATTATTAACAAGACAATATCCATGTAAAAAATTGCAGATAGAAACGATCGACCTTCTCCTCAGATCCGCCATAATTTACATCGCAGTAATTATTATTGTTTACCCGTCTCTCTAAACTTAATAATCTATTAGTAAATTGATGTCGATTTTGTCTACTGACAATATCCATGTTATAAGCTTTTTCAAAAACGTCAGCTAGTCTTGAAACGTTTCAAAATTAAAATTACAATGTGTCATGTTCGTGGCAAGGCACGTAAAATATAACATCATCCTTAACTTTGTTTGGACAGAGACTATTATAAACGTTCACCGTTTAAATTATCACGTTTTCATGACATATCTCATTAAAACAAAATAATATGTACATTGCATTTTTAATGTAATCAAAAACCGTAATGAACATTATTAATACCATATATAATTAATATTAATAAATAAAATAACAAAATACATTATGTTGTAATAAAGTTTTCTTTGTGTATTTAAAAAAAAAAAATGTTTTTAAAAATGCTTAGATACAAGGATTTTTTATACTATTTATAATGATTACCCTACGAATATATTTAAAATATGTATCATTTATGTTACTGGTTGTATTATAGTTGAACATAATTTACTAATACTTTGATTAATTATTTATTAGGCAAATAAATAAACTCGCAGATGTATAAATCATAAATTAAAACACAAAAATAAATTTTAAATGGTTATTTTATTACTGTATAAATTTAAAGAGTAAATTTCATACCAATTATAGTTTTATATTTAGTGAAAATAATTATAGTTTTATTTGAGTTGATTAAATTATAAGACAAAAGCCTGAGTTACAAAGTTTTATAGTCCCGAGTTATTATAATTGTTTTTTGTTTTATTTTTAATTACTTATGAAAATATAAATAATATAAATAAATCAAAACATCTTATACAGTCATTATCTGTCAACTAAAGGTATTAGTTCTAGCATTATGTTTATAAAATTAAAAAATATTATTAAATGAGTCCCTTAAAATTATAAAAAAAAATATATATTAAGGATAATTACTCACCATGACCACTCACCTGACCTGTCCACTATTAGTGAGTTTAATCATATATTCTATAAGACATGTAAAATGAAGGTGTTGTATGAATGTGTTCAAACTCAACTTACCTGAAAAATAAAACATGGAATTATTTTTTTGTTTTTTCAAGGATTATTTCACTAAATTATCAATTAAGAGATTATAATATTTTAATATCTTATACATATAATAATTTTGTTTTTGCTTTTGATGTTTTTTGTTTATTTTATTATATCTTCAAATTATATGATAAGTAAAATTAAATTATATTCAAAGTAAACATCAAACATTTATTTATAAAATAACAATTACCTATAGAAAACTTCGAAAAGTGAAATTAAATATTAGAAATTTAATACTTAAAAAAAGTTAATATTAAACCTAATAATTATAATTTTATTTTGGAAAAATAAATTATTTTATTTGTAATTCCAATTACTATTCTAAAGAGAAAATTCAGGAAAATCTCCAATTTCATGGTCAGAGAGATTAAATAGAAAATAAACATATATTATAATATTTAAAATAAAATATCTTGCTAATTCCACTGCAATTATGCTAAATAATAATTTCTGAAAAAACATGAATTTCAATTTTTAATTGATCATTAAATAATCAAAGAGTTACGAAAATTGAAAAAAAAACATTTAAACATACCTCTAAATTGCTAACTTTTCACACTTTTTCTAATTTTTTTTATCGTTATTCGCTGTGAAATAAGATATAATATTTGCAATACGCCGTTTATGATTTTTATTCACTAGTAAAACAACTGAACCAATATTGTTAATTATGTTTTGTCACGAAAACCTACAATTTAAAAACAATGAAAATATAGTTTCGGAAAATTCATAGTCGTTGAAAGTGGAATTTTTCCATCTATATCCATACACAGGACGAACACACTTATTCACACACACACACACACACACACACAGATGCGTATTATTTTCAAAGGTTCGGCGGAATGTATATATGTATACGTTCCACCTTTATGCGTTGATAATAAATTATAAAGACAAGACGGTATACTGCCCATATATGTGTGTGTGTGTGTCTCTCTATATATACATGCATATATATATATATATATATATATATTTAAAAAGAACACAAAACTAGCCCAGTCCGACGCGAACGTATTTGGCAACAGTACAAAACGTGATCGATATCGGAAAACATCGTTCTATGATTCGTACCGACGACGAGACGTTGGCGGTAGAGCAAAAGGGGGAGGTGAGTGGATGTAGGTGCTATGATAGCGGGGGGAGGACGTAAGCACTTGGTATACGGTTTGGACCGAGTGTCGGTCATGCGAGAGAGACACTGCGAAAACATCTAGAGAACATATATATATTTAACACTCATATATATATATGAACACCGGAAAAGTGGAAAAAGAGGAATGTTTACGGATTTATAATATATTATTATGTTTTATAGCGACTGGACGGGCTCGGACGTCCATTAGACTCGCGCCATGTTCTCCAGACGGTCCGACGAAGAAGACGAATACGCGTGTTGAAGAGAGAATATTTCGTTAATGGACTGTATGCGAAATATGTTTTTCGTCGACGTACATTCGACCGAGGAATATCGTGCGTGAATACATCATCGTAATAATAATTATTATACGCCCCGGGTTATAAAATAAGTATAAATCGTCGTGGAAGTTTTTTAAATATTCAAATTTATTTCACAACACAACCAATGGACTCTTCGTATGCTCCGAAAATATTATTATTATTATTTGAATAATATTCTACGGAGTGATTATTTTTTCGCAGAAATCATTAGATAAACATCACCCGAGCTGACGATATATATTTTTATCTTATATTGTGCTGGACATATTACTATCGATCGACTGTTAGCTAATCGAATCAAGTGGACGTACAATATTATAAACGCAATAACTCAGTTTTTGTGAAAATATACGACGTACACTCGCGATAGTGAATTGATAACGATTTTTCATCACCATACATGGTATTTTAATGTTATTTGATTTATGTTTCTATTATATGCCGGGACAAAATAATAATTTGTAAGATGTCATAACGACATCGTATAAATCAGAACTATATAATGAACTCGGATTTAGCGAATATTAATTCCTATGTCTTCAGTATATGACGTTGTGAAATTATACAATATTGAACATGCAGCGACTTAATAATGTCTATTGATGTGAAGCTAAACACATAAATATATTATGCTCCTTAATAAATGCATTTAATTTGTGTTCTGATTAATGAATTTTGTTATGACTTACAAATCTTGACAAATATGTAACGTTCCATTTTCCATTTCGTATTCACATCGTACATTATTATTATTATTATTATTATCAATATTATTATTAGTCTATCAAAACGATAACATTTTCACGATACATTTAGATAAAATTTAATGTATATTTTGAATTGTTTAAGCGCATAATATAAACGACGAGTACAATTTATGCAGAAATTATAATTAATTTTCGATAATTTGATGGATGCACATAAAATAGAATAATAAACCGATCAAAACTAAAGGTTAATAATACAGTTAATTAATAAGATTACAAATGGATTTTAATTCAAATAAAATATAAGCTAATTACAGCTAAAAGCAAAACTCTATTTAATGTAGAAATTCGTAAATACTATATTTGGCCGGCTTGCATACTATAGTGAGCGACGACCCAAATATAATTTATGTTTTCATCAGTTGTAGGTGGGACAAACACATCGTCAAAATAACGTAATCGTGTTTAATACTTTACCGGTGTTATTTATCAATATAAAATATTACTAAACATTTTTTCCAATACGCTTTGTAAATAAAATGCATTGTTCAAACAAAAATCATAATTCACGGAGCTTATTAGCTTATTAGCATCAAACTAGATAAACGGAATATTCGTTTCGATTATAATAATATGCGACATGGGAAGCGAGCACAAGGGAAAAGAAAAAAATAAACATTGAATTGTTTTGAAAAATCGACTGTAATAAATACAGCGATAGTACAATATTAAGTCCGTCCTTGTGAAAAACAATTCCGCATAATGGTTTGTAGTATGATGTATTATGTTTATTAATATATCATGATGAACGGACGAACACTGTAAAAATATTTAATAAATATATATAAAAAAAAAAATTAGCTCCAACGTTTCATTAAGTCCAACAAAGTGATGTCCGGTAATTATTATTCCGCACGGACGTCCGGTGTTCATAAAGTTCATACAAGCATGAGCTACGCGCACTCGAGAATTGTTCAACTTCATATCTGTTAATCTCAATTTATGAAAGCTTCCCTGAAATTAGTGATCATTAGTCGTTTAAAATTTATGTTTAATTCATGTTATACCAAGATAAAACATCGTTCGGTGTAAATTTACTCCTTGTCGACTGACACGTCCATATTTTATATAGTTACACGTTAGTAGATTCAATAATTTACCAGGATATTCGATAAAAAAAAAAAAAATGAACTTTTGCGCAAATGATATATCAATATAGTTCACAAAACGGTGAACGGTAAAGACGAATTATTATGACACGACAATGTTTTTATTTTAGACAAATACAGGTGTCGGTCAGAATCGAAATGTTATAATTAGTACAGTAGGTATTATGGTTATTATAAAATATGACAACCAATCAATATTCTACGTAGTACAATAATAATATACATATAACAATTACAGCGTAATGGTAACAATAATAGAATATAATATATTATTATGAATGTAAAACAAAGTCCACACAAATAATAATATTATCTTAAAACAACGATCCGGAATGAATAATTTTTCGTTGATTACACGTGATTTAATTTAAGTCTTTTTAGTACAATCTTGATTAATCTACGGATAAAGATGGTTTATGATATAATTTGTCAAGCCC
The DNA here is from genome assembly GCA_014851325.1 of Pentalonia nigronervosa. NCBI lineage: Eukaryota > Metazoa > Arthropoda > Insecta > Hemiptera > Aphididae > Pentalonia > Pentalonia nigronervosa. The sequence goes on along the minus strand of JACXSJ010001094.1, from coordinate 95,474 downwards.
AACTTTTCCAGGTATACGGAATTATTAATGGCTTCTATTACAAATCCCAGGATATCAAACGAATCCCTCAAAAAAAAAAAAGCTTTGTTTTGAAATTGCTGTGACTTTGAATGTTAAGGTTTATTTTAACCTCAAAGTTAATTTTCATAAAATCTATACATTATAAATAATTTACGTACAATTGGGTTTTTGTACCTAACAAGGAAACAAATCTAACCACAAGAACAAATCAAAAATATGATATGACGCTGTCTCATATAAATCATGATGTATAACAGTACAATACAGCATGTAGAAATTAAAATGTAAAACGGTTTTTTTTTTTTTTAATGTGTATAACCCTAATTAGCGTAGACACCGGTCGCGCTCAAAACGCTAACAAAAACTGACGTGAATATTTCTACAAAATACCGGAATCAAATTAATGACATAATATTCATTTAATTCTTAATATAACTTATAATTACAAAATTTACATGATTAATCGGCAATTACGATCGCGCGTCTATAGAAAAAAAAATAGATATTTAGTCTTACACAATGAGCAATGATTTGATGGACAACAGCGCGGAAAGAATGTTTTTGTTTATTATTAATATTTATTAAGAAAAAAAAAAAGACAATTTCGAATGATATTCTACAGGTAACAATGCCATTAAGCCCGTCATTGTTTGCAATAGTGGACCAATTCAAATAATAATTGTTTGTGACAATAGAATAAGATAAATAAATTCATTCAGAAGCGTAAAAGTAAACAAAACGACAGATTTATCGAGGCACGTTGTTTGCTGTGTCGAGTACGGTGGCGGGCGAACGTCTTATTGTGTCCATCAAGTCCTCTGCCATTTTGGTGATGGACTGGACGGGAAAAGTGTCAATTACTCTGAATCCTAGTAAAATAATTGGCGTTCTAGCCGCGCGAAGGACATCTAACGCTTCTATGACATATTGAACAGTAAATGTCGTACGCGGGATAGAAAAAAAAAGCGTAAAAAAAAATGGCACGCTGAAGCAGTAGTAGTAATAATAACAACAATATGGTCAAAGTCGCTCAGCGAGTTGCTACTCCGGAGACTTGACGTGGACCTCGACCAGGACCACTTTGGATTTAAAATCAAAACCGCCTTGCCCGCGCACCATATATTTTATGATATTAATGTAGAGTTCAATATGGGAGATCGAATAATGGCTGAATATATTGTTATTATATTAAAATGTTTAATCAATGATAAAACCAATATTTGTTCCATTTTCGGGATCGGCGTGTAAACATAATAATATACGGAACATCGATCGGTATTTTAAATATTTTTTCGGTTCTTTGCGTCTTTCTTTTTGTTCATTTCCTAAACGACTGACATATTTCTTTTAAATCGCATACAAATAGACGGTTTACGCGTTGCAAATAGTTTGTAGGTACTTGTTTGCTTTGGTCTATACAAACGAAATGGCACTTGTCAGTGTTATCAGACCCACCGTTTTATAAAATCAATACAAACACACAACTTTGCTGCTATCAACCAAACATAAATTCACAATTTCGTGAACGCCTCGCGTAATAGAATTCAATTTCTCCAACAGAGACAACTGTTATAAATCATTATTACGATACGTATATAAGCTTATATAATACATACACACACACACACACATATATATATATATATATATATATATATATATTTTATACATGAATAAATACAAATAATAATAAAAAAAAAAAAAAATACGCGAAAAGAGAACATCTCGATGTATATTGTTCATGCTTTTTTTTTTTATTTTTTTTTTACAACTTTTCCAATTTTTTCAAGAGCTGGTGCTTTTTTTGTTCAGCATCACAGCATTCATTGTGATCGTCTTGATGTGAGAAAACTTTAAATTACTCAACGATTGTTTTCTTATATTCGTGCAATGTATATTATTATTAAAATGTATGTCCTCCATCTCAAGAAACCATTTGTTGCGTCATAAAGCACACAATGTACGTTCGTATTGTTTTTTTTTCGTTTAATAAGTGTGAAAATAAAAGATTATTTTATATTTTATGTCACGTAGGTAACAAACTGTATTATATAACAATATTATATTTTGACCATGTCATACCAATGGCTATCATAGTGTATTATAATATCATGTGAATTACAGTAATACTCACGAATAAAGTAATTTCTATTCATCTGAGTTTGAATAATTGAAATTTATATTTTAACAATTGAAATCGATCCGCTCCAATCCATTATGTGGATACAATATAAACATAGATACAAAAGTACAAAGTATTCAAACATTTCAATCATTATTTGGTAGATAATATTTCAAACTTCAAACAACTTTCGGGTATTTTTAAAAATTGCATATTCGACATCATACAATAATATCATCGGAAAATATACCTAGTTATATATCTAAATTATAATATATTTTTAATTCAGTTTTTTTTCCATATATATTATAGTTTTTGAAATTATTTATCCTTAAACAATGAAATACACATTTTTCTGTCGTTAGCAAGGGATCAACTTTTAAAAAAAAAAATTATTAAAAATGGCACATTATATCATTTAAATGTTAAACAAATAAACAATAGTTATTTTTTAAACTATCTACGTACATTTCGAAAATGGTTTGATACATTATTGCATGACAAAATAGTATTTATATAACTACGGCAATAGTTTATTGCCGTATTTTATGTAACTAAAAAAAAAACAAATAAAAAGTTCATTTTTAAATACAGAAAGTTAACAAATACAGACAAAATCAAATTAAATAATAATTCAATAAGCCTAAACAATGAATTCTATTTACTATACTATAGTAATACTGTAGTATAGTAATATAGTAATACTATATTATACTATTTACAAAACTAACTGAATTAAAAACTGTTTTAATTGCATGCAAAAGAAGAAATTTCTATAATACATTTTTTATTAAATTATAGTTTATTTGTATTGTAATAATACTGTGTTCCTCGTGTCAATATATTCAATGTATCATTTGAATTATTTTATTCGTTTTCAAATTCAAATTCAAATCAATCATCAGCTATATTAATTACAAAATAAATCATAAAACCATATTAAGACCATAATGTACTATTATTGTTGTTCTCTAACGAAATATCCACGCTAATGCAGTGCTTTATATTATTTAATTATCCAATGGATACGTCATTGGTAAACTATACTCTACCATAAACATGGTTACGTTTAATACTATTGATTTTGTATTTGATCATAATTAATAAATACGAAAATTTATTGGTGTTTTGCATATTATTCGAATTGTTCCAAGAAGATAGCTTCACATTGATTTACGAGTATAATTTTAGTACCTAGCTGATGAGATAATTTAGATTTATTTACACTGTCTCCATCAGATTAATAATTATAGTTTGAAAAATACAGGAACACAATAATATGACCACATGTTAACAGTAATTATTGTGTCGCCCAATCATAAGTCAGCGAACATACGTGTAATGAACCTCCAAAAGATGTAATTTTGATCGTACTTGGAAAAAAACGCATTATTTTAAACATTCCAACGTGTCGAAGGTAACAATAATTTGGAAAAAATAATATTCTTGTCTTGTTTGCGAATTACACACCAAACATAGCGTTTTCATGCTTTTTTTTTGTTATTGTTTTATTGCGAATGACTGTTTTGAAATTTCTGTCATGTAACTTTGCTACGACGAAGGAGTAGTAGACTTTCATGATATTGTTACGGTTTCGAGTTCAGACGTTAAGTTTCGTATGGAAGTCGTCTCCGATATTTAATTTAAGACATAAATAATAAAAATAAACGCTCCAATAGTTATTTGACGTGTTGCCAGTACTTTTGGCACGAGTTTTCGTAGAATTGAAACAAAATATCGATTCTCAAATGTAAATTTTCGTTTGTTTACTAAGATATATTGTAACAGGTCAAATAGTTCAAAAACAACAAAAACCAAACAACCCTCGAAAATAACGATAAATACGGATTTAAAATTTTCTCCGAACATATTACATTGAAGTTAGACAACACGTCGCAATCGATAAGCAAAATATGTGTGTATACGACAAATGATTTGAAATGTACGAATTAAGACGAAAAACAGCATACATTATTAATGTATGTCAGCAATAAATGTATACCGGATCTATATAGACTAAAATATTTTTATTTATTTTTTTTTTTAAAGGAAGATTCTTTAAAGAAAAATTACTCTGCAGAAAATAAAACACGGCGAATGTCCGTATATAATGTGTTTGCATTTTACCCTCGTTTTAATGTCAAAACTCAAACCGAATAAAAACACGCCGCAGATGAATAATTCCGGCAATAAAAGTAATGACATTAAAATAATAATAATGTAAATTAATCATCGAATTATAGGACCGATGTTAAGCATCGATATCATAAATAATAATAATATAATAACAATAAGTATATACGAATAAGAAATGTGGTGGCTATGAATGGGAGCGAGATGAAAAAAAACTGAAATAAATAGTAAATTCGAATGCGGAAACGTATTTGAAGAAATGCAAAAAAAAAATCTCCAAAATAAGACCATTGTTGTTCGGCACATCAAAAATTACATCATAATAACTACGTTAATATTACAATGGGGACGAACAACAATATAGGATTTATGACCAAACAAACAGAATATAATACACCAAACTCGGTCTAGTAAACATGTTAAACCATCGCCAAGTTTATACATTACGATCTTCGCTGGTCCGCGGGGTCGGTGGAGGTAGGAGGGTACACGTTAAATCACCGTCAATAACAATCACTATTCATTTGTCGAGACTAAAGCGGAAGATAGTTAAATGTTTTTACGAAAAAAAAATAATGTGTTCGATCCAATATATTTATTAACCTCTATGTAAAAAAATTAATTTCTTAGAGTTGTGTCGCGTGACGTGTTTTTTACAAAAATCGTGAAGTTGAATTATGATTTTTTCCACCGAAACCGAACGATTATTCCGATAATAATAACCACGCGTAAGACATCTCGGGAAAGGTTCTAACGTACTTGCCAAAAACTTGTCCGCAATTATTAAAAGTTTTACTCGTTTTATTGATTTAAAGACATGGCAACTTTCGATTTTTTATTATTATTATCATTATTACTATTATTATTAACTGTCCGGTGGAAACAAATGCGTGTATATCGACGTAGTAATAAATCGTAAACGCCTTTGTTTTGTTTTGTGTTTTTTTTTATCCAAATCGATCTCTCTTAAGAAGTTGAGATTTATTACTGTTCTGCCTTTACATATTATTTTTATAAGTATTCCGACTGTTTTAGAGATATGCCATGTATGCGTGAATAAAAACATAAATATCTATATCAACGTATAAATTATACTCTTTATAAGGTTTCAGTTAAAATTAAAAAACTAAAAATATAATAATTGGACAGTTACACCTAAACGATTTTATTTCAAACATATGATACATTAAGTCTGTGCCAAAAATGAATCAGTACAATTATTATAATAGAGGACTTTTATGTGTTTGTACAAATATTATAATATAAAAACTCGAAGCAAAATGGTTAAAAGTCTCGCAAAAACGCTATTTTTCAAACAGCTCACGGCTACACACGATTTTAACTTTGAAACTCGGATGTGTAATTTGCGATGATTTTTTGCGTATCTCTTGCAGTCTTATCGTTTACTGTTTGTCAATTAGAATTCTAGTATTAAATCGTGAAATATTCTGTTAATCGTGATATTATTATTATATTTATATTCGTTTGACGCTCTACACGACAGCAGAAACCGGTTAAAATGCGATCATCACCTTTTGGATTTTAAGCCGAAATAATAAGCATCGTGAAAGTGTCAAAAAGAAAAAAAACGATAAAAAACCGTCGTTAATACCGTTCGTTTTGTACGCCACGCAAAAGTGTACACAAACATTTTGCGAGGAAATCCTCTTCGCCTCCTGACACGAGTAGTTTATAGCCCCGGACACGGCGGATAATGCAGCCAGTTTAATTATAAAACACTTTTTTTTTTTGTTCCCCGACAAACAACGTAAATTTGCGCAGTTCAAACGGCCGATAGAAAGAAGTTTGCCGAGACTTTACGCAGGCACACTCATTTTTAATTCTTAAAAATAAATAATTCCGACGCCACTGTTACATTATTTTTCACTACAATTATAATACTACTGCTGCCGCCCGATTCGATTGAAGCCGACTGTGTTTCCTCGAGTTCTTCGAAAATGTGTGTACAGCCTCATGATGTGAAATAGTACCGTGTCGCGATAATAATAATGACGTGATGGGACGTAATGCCGTTTATTCAGACATTTTGTTTTTTTGTTTATTTCACAACGAGACACGTTTCGCGACACTGCTATGATATTATTATATTGTAATGAAATCGCGCACTGAATACATACCCAATTTTACGATAACCGTACGTGCGAAACGTTTTGCATCGGATGGGTTCGATTGTGATATCCGATCGTGACGTATTTTATGACGTCTTAGATAAAACTAAAAAAAAAAACAGTTTTCGCGCACCTCGATTATGATAATACGTGTTATCGCAGAACACTTTAATTGGATTAACCGTGGGAAAAAAATTGCTATTTTATTTCTTCATGTTAAGTTGTAAGTGAAATTATTATTGATTTTGTCATATTTTGTTTTTTCTTGAATATTTTTATTATTATTATATATCAGATTCCCTAGGCGTATGTTTTACATAGTGTAACACGGCGCATTGGATATGCAATTTCACTACAACGATATCGCTTCGTAAATATAAAGTGCATTAGTTGTATTGCTGCATTTCAATTTTCAATAATACCAATAACCATAAAAAATAATGTAATTTATTCGAAATACGAAAACGTATCGCGTAGAGAACAATGTCATTTGTGTGTCAATCTTCACGGCTCACCTTGAAATTACAGAAGAATGAAGGAAATATTATGTGAATTCGGTTTACTGGTAGGTATCTTTAAATGTCACAAAATCAAAACGTGTATTTTTTAAACCACGATATTTTCAACATCCTATTTCGTCGTGTTAATCCAGTGCCGCTTGTGGTAGAGTAAGTTTTGAATGCAATTACACGGCGATTCGCATATTTGAACAGTTTATTATTTATGACAATTTACTCGTGTTTATATAGTATCGGGAGCTCTCCAGATGTCCTCTTCCACCGACATGCATTGCTCCGTGGAAATCAGCCATAAATATCGAATACATTTCGGTGCGACCAAATTATTATAATAACCGTAATAACAATTCAACTTATTTGTGGACGACATTTACAAGTTTCGTTGACTATCACGTATGTTTATACTAAACACATTACTATCGCGGTGCACACCTGCTGCGGACGTAAAACATCGCCGCTTACCGGCTAGGAGACCATTATAAATTACGTTTTTCAATAAAAGGGTAATGAAAAATAATCAGAGAAATAATAATAATAATAAGAAGAAGAAGAAGAAAAAAAAAGAAAAAATAAAAGAAAATAAAAGAAAAGGATAAATACCAAGGATATCAGTGACAGGAGCGAACGAGTGGATAGAGAGAACCGGGTAAGGAACGCAAACATGTTTGAGGTTAATAAAGTATTTTATTATACTCGTTGCGATACAAATTGCCAAAGTTCTTTTTTTCGTTCTGTTTATGTCTGCAAACGAAATAGTAGTATATGTGTATATATATATATAACAAGTCTCGGTAGCGGTGGCGAGGGTAGTAAATAAATAAATATATGTATGTATGTTTTGGTTGGAAACGGGTGAGGTAGTACCAGTGACACGGGCGGGTGACGGGAAAGAGAGAAGGAGGCAGAGAGAGAGAGACACACACACGTACTGTACTTATAGTGAGACAGAGATAGAGGGTAAAGGCAAAAATGGTGGTGAGGCGGTAGAGAGCGGTGATGGTGGTGTGGTGGGACCGAGCTTTTCGGGAGGGACGGGTCAGGGAGAATAATACGATGGCGCTGCGATTTGCCTCGGTCCAATGTCCTATATTTTATGGACGGCACTTTTAGGCGCCAGATTGTATCTGGACGAGACCGAGAGCCGTAGCACATATATGCCGAAACCGTTTGTCTTTCGCCTAATAAACTTTATTGTTGCGGATAACACGGCAAACAGAAGACCCTCGACTTGTACGTCTACGACCGAAAACAACCGGACTGAACGTGGTGTTTATGTTCCGGCGGATTTCAATATTTTAATACCGAAGCAAATTATCGTCGGGCAGGTGCGTGTTATACGCATACTTACCGAATACAGATAAGAATAAACGCAACCGGCGAATAATAATAATTATATTAATATTCCAATCAGCTCTGTCTTTGCGTCGTGTTATAATAAAATTATAAACTGCGCTATGGAAATCGCATACCCGCGGTCGTGGTTCGTTCGGCGGAAAAATTTCGTGAAATACTACAATAATTCTAGCGTTGTTTTCAGTGTTGTGGAACTTTTCAATTGTTTTTTTCTTTTCTCCGAGAGGCTTTTAAAAATAATTATCTGTCTGTGCGTTGTCTGTTCAGTTTATTTATTTATTTATTTTTATTTTTTTTTTTAACGGCAACAAACTACTTGATATTATTTTTAATACGCTTTTAAATTAATCGTTCCGACTTGTACACTTAAAACAATACTTTGACCTTAAATGTATTCAACTAATTTAGCCTTAAACATATATTCAAAAACACTATAAACAGTGTATATTATGTTATACTATTTCGTTTCACAGTGAAAACTATTTTAAAGACGGTTTAAACATATATTATGTACATTGTGAAAGTTGAAATACAGTATATTACTTTTAATTGTGAATACGTCATTATTTATAAAATTAATTTTTTTTTCTACAGTTAAGGCAAAAGTTATTTGTAGTATATTAGAATATTTTTATGTTTTTTATGCCTAAGATAAATAAATGAATTTTTTTTTTTCAAATAACAAACACACTTAACCTATTACTTATTAATTATCATAAAAATTAAAATAATGATCATAAAATTAATGTGCATGACAGTAAAATGATCAATATCCACGCAGATTTACATATATTTTACTATTGGTTGTTTATAGCTGTGCAAGTGAATTATAACTTATATTTCTCTACATTAAATTTTCACAGTATATTCACATAAAATATATAACCGAGATTTGTTTACGTCTTAAAAAAAAGTCATAAAACAAAGTTGTTCATCCATATAGCTTCACATTTATGATTTGTCGATCCACTCTTATACTGAAAAGAATATAATATAGTAGTTTGTTTAGTATTTTTCTATTTCGATTTTTTAGTATAACCTTTTATAAGTGTACTATTTGTGTACAATTTTAATGACAGTTTTTATTTTAATGCCGATTTTATAAATGTAGTTTAATGCACAGATGGTATTTTGCGCCAATTTTATTACTTGTAATTTGTGCAACAAATAGGTACATTTAAGAGTATATATAATTTGTGACAATATATAGAAAATTAAACATGTATTTTGCGCCACATCTAAAAATTAATTTTGGTAATTTGCACCAGGACAGAAAACGAAAAGGAATATGTAATCTGCGCCACACTTTCAACTTTAACTGTTGGAATTTACTGGCAAATAAATTTACTGATAACGCATCGGAAATACGATTATATCAATGCGTGCCGGATATAATATTGATAAAGGTATAATTTATAATAGGATATAATTGATAAAGACGAGATCGATTACGTTTAATCTAATAAGAATTATCAATTATCAAAATATCGAACAATATTGAACAGAAGTATCGTGATATTTACACAGTTAGTCCGATATTAACCGTGTGTGCGTTCATATTTAATATTTCACATTTCAAAATTATATAAGTATAAGTAAAGAATAAAAATATCGGTAAAATTAATTAAAAGTACCAGAGACAAAGATTTATTATTATTTGAAAGTTCATGAATCTAAAAATTGCTCAATACCATGATGTTGTATTGCTAAAACTTGCACTGCAAAAGTGTACATATCTTTAGAAAATATTGTACAAATAGTTGAAATTGTAAATAAACATAACGTGTATGATCAAACAAGTATAAATAGAAAAATGTATTCAAATGGATATAAGAGAAAAGCTATGAAAAATCTGTATACTATACTCAGTAAGATATTACGAACAGAAATTTCTAAAAATGTATCTAATTTATAAACCATTACTACCGATGATATATCACTAGTTCGACGAAATATTTATAACGCCCGTAGAAAAATAGTAACAACATTACCAAAAACAAATGGAAGAATTGCAAATGACTATAAGGAATTCGGATTTTAATATAGACCTTAATTATCCAAACTATGATATAATAATATTTTCATATGACACAAATTTAAAAGTTATATGTCAATCTGAGATTATATACATTGATGGAAATTTTGAATATTGTCCCAAGTTATTTACGCAATTGTTTTCTTTGCATGGTTTATACAATAATCATTATATATTAGTTTTATTTGCATTACATTCAGACAAAAAAACTTTAACCTATGTCAACTTATTTAAAAATATCATAAATTTGTGTGATGTACGTGAACTTTATCTAAAACTAAATTAATTTATATTTGATTTAGAAAAAGCAATTTATTCTTCATATAGCATTGAGACAAGTGTGGAACGACAATAAAATATTCATTTGTAGATTGCATCTAACTCAATCGTGGTATAGAAAAATTTAGGAATTAGGCCTATCAAATGTATATCAAAATAATAAAACAGAAGAAAGCAATTGGCTAAACCACACATTTGGGTTGCCATTTATTTCAATGAGGTCAGTTTTATTGGAGATTTTATATCATCGATTCCTAATGACATAAGATTTCAAAAATATGCTGATTTAGTTTGAACATTAAAATTTCAAAACGATAACACTTATTGAATGATATTTTAATGTCAATAAATGTATCTATTTGCCAGTAAGCTATATTTTCCTAGAGAAAAACAATATACGAAATATAAATATTCTTTTACTGTCAAGTGATATTATTGATTTACAATCAGTGTTTTGCAGTTTCTGTTAAATCTCATTGAGGCAATTAAAACGAAAATTATTGTAATATCTATAAATAATATAAAATGGATAATTGTGTATCGTGCATTAATTTAATACTATTATAACAGACAGTGTCTCCGTCATGGTGTTTAATATAAAATTCAAATTTGATTTTTTTTTAATTATAACATTTCATTGAAAATTTATTAGAACTTTGGTCATGCTAGTTTTGTACAGACAGAATTCATAAATATTACACGTTTAGACCAGAATGGGCTACTATCTGATTTAATATACAATCTGAGATAATAATATTATAAATGTGCATGCATAAGGTGGTAGTAATTTATTAAAATTAATGCGTATTATTTTTAAATAATTATGAATTAGTGTTGTTAGTGATAAGAATAAGTAAAATTTATTCTTTTTTAATGTTGTTATGTGTCCGCTTTAATAATTACTAAAACTGAGATTTTATGTAAAATCTCGTGCAAACATTCAATTGAAACTAAGCAATAATATTATATTATACAATATATTTGTGTGTACCAGCACAATATAAACAGTATAAATATAAAAAAACACTTTTAAATAAGTTTGCGTGTGTAAAATCGCTTTATAAAAAAAAAATAAGGTTCGGTGGGACCTTTTGGATTGCGTTATTTATATAATCGTCACAAAAAAAAGGAGAAAGCACGTAACCATTTTTTTAAAAAATATATCGTTGATGACGACAGTATAAAATGTATATACAAAGAGAGAAGAAAAATTTTTAAGAATTTAAGAATAATCTCATTGAATATAAGTCTACTAGTAATAATTTAATACAAAATATTTTAAAATATGAACAAAAAATTAACATATTTGCAAAAATAAAATATAAACATTTTTTTTTTTTGAAAAATATTTTCAAATAATAAGTTGATTATTACTCAGTAAGTAAATAAAAAGAGTATTATTATTTTTCTTTATTGTGAATTCATAGAAATCATCATTTTATATTACATTGGTTTTTTTACGCAAACCAATATTAATTATTTATATTTTGAATTTATCGTAATAAAATAAGATCTACAGTTATAATGAAAAATAAATAAAACCCAATTTGCATCTTAAGTGAAGTGTTTTGGATGAATATCCGAAATGTTTCATCTAATATTGATGATTTTCAACGATTGAATTATCTCACATAAAAAAAAATTACAGCCCTTCAACAGATTAATACATTATGTAATTATTTTTTCTCTGCAGTTACATAATTTACTTTTTATATTTGAATCAATACATGTACATTGTTACTAAAAAACTGATAAATATTTTAAATTCCATTCCCGATGAAATTCTTCTTCAAACGTACATAATAAATTTATAATTCCTATTATTTTTTATTTTTTTTTCAGTTTATCAGTAAATATAATAAACAAAATTTTTACGGAAATCTCACAATGTAATCAATTCAAAATAATTAATGAATTTAACTAATTTATAATATTGGTGCGATCATATTATGGTAAATTTAACTGATAGATATTATTGTTTGATTTATCACGAAATAATGAAAATATTTTCATGCATCAATCGCCATTTTGTGTCCAAATATTAACTTCAATGCGTAGTTCAATTTATGAACAGGCACAATGAAACAAAATACCTCAGATTATATTAGCCTATCATTCGAGGTTATGTAACAAGGCGTGGCCTCTAAAATCGTGGTATTTAATTTACTTAAAATGTATAATAAGATGTTTTATTGCAATATGTTGGCAGAAATGCTATTTGTTTCTATAATCCACTAATGATAGAAGATTGCAATATTACATATTAATATTGTTAAAGCAAATATTAAAATTTTGTTTTGGCTAAGTGTGTGATAGTATATCATGAGTACGAGTAGAAATAATTATTATTATCCGAGTATTATTTTATGACTCGGGTAAGAAAATAGGAGAGAAATACTATTGAACGGAGACGGAATGGGAACAAGTGGGAGCTGTGTAATTCTCTACGTCTATATACTACACGCAGGCACACACACACACACACACACACACGCACAATTGTGGAATTCGTGCTCAATCGTTTTCCGGCTTTTTTCGACCTTTACTAGAGGACAAAAGTCGTATCGTTCATCACGCCAAGCATTATACTATTAAACCCACTCGCCCGCTGTTACTGCGACCGGCCTTTCCTTTATTATTATTACAACGTCTATAGCAGGTCAACAGGCAGAGGTAATGAGAAACGAGACTATGGCGCCGTAATAGCGGATTTGCGGGCGGGTGAGGACGAGAGGAACGCGCGCTCTTGTCCCGGCTAAATGATAATCCGTCTTTGTTCGAGCGCGACTTAACCGTGTGCACCTGGGAGAAACACTACCCACAGACACCGGAGAAATGAAAGAAAAAATCGAATCGAACTGTAAATAAAACCACCGCCTTCGATAGGTGGTAACCGAAAGTGCAAAATAAATAGGCAAGGTTAGGCGAGACTAAATAACCGAACGTGCCTATACATCATTACCAGTACACCACGCATAACGTTATTATAAACCTAGGTATTGGTTTTCGAAACGCGTACCGCCGTCTAGGAGAGGTTGTGATTAATTAAAATGGGGAACGCCCATTCCCGGAGACCCTTGTTAGACATTGTCCTTGGACTTAACTACCACGCTCGACTGGTAGGTTTCGCGAACAAGTCGCATTTGGCAATCCGGTTCGTGTTCTTCGAGGCTGTGCGAGTGGTGGCGGTGAGGGGGCGAGTGTGTAATATTGTCCTTAACTACACCGACCGCCGTTTTAATGGAAAATACATTATCAAACGGGCTACGAGTGTTTGAATAACGGCTATGCAATACGTTCCTTAAATATATATTATTTGCTGTAAAGGCGCAGTTGTTGGCATGTTACGATATTAATTAAACGAAATATATTATGTGTCGAATGGCTAGCGAGTGTTACGATTAAACCGTTTAAATATAATACGGTTTTTTGTTTTATAATATTATTACTTATGCGCATTATGAATCGTTATTAAATCAATAATCACAAACATTAAACAACATCAATTTTAATACGTTTAGCCAATTGAAATATGAACATTATAATAACCTCTGTCAGACTGCCCTAGTTTCAAATCATAATTATAAACACATTCCATAAAAAAATAACATACATATTATTGAATATGTCCAATGATCTAGAAGGCTATTCTTGATGTGCTACGCAGTTGAATTCGATCATAATATTTACTATTAAATATAAACAGTTTCTTTTCAAAATGCCTTTGATTTTCAATATAAAAAACTAATTGTATATACAAATATTAATCTAGAGCACTATTTAGTACCTGTAGTTTCTAAGAAACAATACAAATCAAACAAAAATACAAAATATTATAAATCTATAATTTTGGTACACAAACAAAAAAATACAACAATTGTTAAACGATCGTGATGATAATAAAACATAAATAAAACCATGGAAATATTATTGAAGATTTTACTTTAAGTTTGACACCAACGGTTAATAAAAAACGATGATTTATTTTTGTGATCAAAGTTATTTGCATTTATAAAATTCATTATTTTTGCAATATATTTTATTTTTTTACTATACACGTATAAACGTATAACCTATTATTAAATATTACAACTTATAAATTATATTTAAAACATGAATAAAGTAAATTCATTAGACAGTTTAATTACGGTGTGCTACAATTGCATTGAGTACTAAAGTATGTTCACTCATATAGCATTGTTAATGACATAATTAATATAATTACAATTTGAAATGGATACCGATAATTAATGACAATTGACTCGAAATCCATATCATAGCCAACATTGAGCATTTAAAAATAAATTTTTATACTTTTTTTTTTAAAATAAACTTTAAATACATTTTGATATCAAAATTATGTCGAAGAAGCCTATTACCATGTTTTATATTATTTTTATAAACGAATCGATGCTATTTTGTTTACTGCATATAATTCAGTTATAATATTAAAACGAGTGACGAAAACAAATAATTGTTCATCAAGTAGGTGGATATAATATTTTTTTCAAGTAATAAAATAAATAATTATTTAGATTCGTAGTCAAATAATTTATAATACGTACACTATGAACTTTTTATAGTTTAAAATAAAGCTTAGAGACAAAAACGTTTTTTTTATTAAAAATAAAAATTATGGACAAAATTTAAGTTTTAAATGTGCTTACTTTATGTTTCAATTATTTCATTGAGAAAATAAAAATAAGGTTGAGATTTATTTCTAAGTATAAATATAGTTTAAAAAAAAACATATTACACGCACACACATAAGTACATAAATATATTCATATGCGTATTATAAAACATATTTTACATTATAAAAGACTTATCTTACACGTTTGAAGTTATCGAAAGGTTTTGGATAAAAAGTGTTATTCCTTAAAATATGTAAAGTCAATTACTATGTATATAATGTATAAAAAAAAATGCTTTTATGTCAAATATACAAATATTCATCATAAATACACATTTTTCATAAATATAGCTATAAGGATTGTAAATTTATATTATTTATTTGTGCTCAACATTTTATATTTTGCCATATTTTATTATTTTCAATTTTATTTTTGTTTATGTATTACTTAAATAGTAAGTTTAAAATTCCAGTGGCATTCGTGTTTCAATAATTATTAAGATAATAGTTTATTATCGATAGAACCCATTTCACAATTGAAACCCACAATAATAGCTTGTGATGTAGTTCTGAAATTCATTTTAAATACTAATTATATTTTTTAATGGCGATTAAATATATCTCTGAGTACATATCTTATCGTGAATTGTATACCAACCGTTTGCAACAAATCAAAAGAAACAGTTATTTTGATTTTTAAAACGAAATCAAATATTATATGTTAATTATAATGTATTGATTTAATTTGCACATGTTTAAAATTAAATGATAACTATTTTTTTATTTAAAATCATCAAAACTATGACCGGAAAAACATTGTCATCTGATTGTTAAAATTAATTATTATTATTAGTGATCAAAATATTACTGTTATATAAATAAAGTCATGAGTGAGTTACATTTTCATCTCAAAATTATAATGAATACATTATAGTTGCCTAAGAGAAAGCCAAAGTTAAATAAACAATCTTATAATAGGATTCAAGTCAATTATGTATTTTAAAACTTCAAACTTACAAAATAAACGACAAGCAAATGACAAAGTGCAATAAATATATTATTTCAGTTTTTATTTTTATAAATAATATCTCTTAAATAGTGTATCCATAACACAATAATAAAAAAAATAGTTAAAAAAAAATCAAAATATTTATTGAAATATATACCAGAAATTACGTCAAAAACATTTAATTTATTTAAATTACTTAAATTATAAGGTAAAAACTTTTATCCCAATTTAATTCATAAAAGTAATTTACTCACTTAGTTTACAAATAAATCTATGATTTTAATTATGAAATTGACGCTATTTTAAAATATTGTATTATATGCCAAAAATTCTCTTTTTAATTTAAAATTAAACAAAAAAATGAATTCAAATTGTAATAAATATCTGGTCCAAATATTGACTTGAAAGAATTTGATTGTTTAATGATTACTTTTAATCTTATTAGTCATAACTACCAACGGATGACTTGGACAAAGAAAACGAAAATCATTTTAAAAATGAAGCTTTTGAAGCGTAAGTATATCATTAATTTGTATTTATATATTTTAAATATTAATAATATACCTAGTATGACTGATCGAATAATTTGATCTATTTTTGCTTCATAAAAATTACAAAATTGTATCGTTGCAAAAATGTTTTTATATTTTTATAAATACATTTAGTTGCTGCAACTTATTAGTTATAAGCCATTGTTCTAGCTTTGTAAAAATACAAAATGTGTGTTTTTAAGAATGACTATACATTTGTGTTCTGTTCGATTATTCATTACAACGAAATATATCTTATACTTATAACTACCTGTTATGTAGTTTAATGAAGTTTATAGTGTAATAATATGGATGGGAGTATAATTCACATACATAACTTAAAACTATACCTGTATGTAAAATTGTTTTATTACATTAATAATTACAATAATAATTCTTGTAAACTTATTTTAGAATAATTCAAACACGGAGAAACTAATGATAATGAACTTGTAGAGCACACAAATCAACAAGTCTGTTGACTCGATAACATAAGCACCAGATAACTAAACAAGATTCAATAACACAATAATTGATATGTATTTAAAATCGTAGCTGTTAGTAAATTACGTCAGACCAACCGAGTGTTTCAATCGAGGACTAAAAACCCGTTTGGGAATTCACTGATGTGTATTTCATTTCTTAAGACCTAAAAGCTTTCTGATTCAACGAACTGTTTAAACGTATAGCCTTCAACCAGTATTAAAAAAAAAAAAAAACATACTTTCTAAAAAGTTTTGAAGTAATATATATATATATATATATATATATATATATATATATATATATATATATTTATGGTAATCATTCTAGATGAAAATAAAAAATAAATTTGACGATCACTATTTTGACAAAAAAAAAAACGTAGAATGTAATTTTTTACGATCAGCTAATTCAAAATGTATCTACACACACGAATCAGTTAATTATAAATTATAATACGCACAATTGAAATAATTCAATAATTGATATATTAGGTAGTGTTATTGAATTAAATGCAATTATCTTTTACATACCAATTGTCTTAAATGTATCATTTTTTGATGGAATAAAACTGTTTAATTGTAAACACGAAACATGTATTACATATACTTGTTTAATATCCATTGCAATCTACTCTGATCGCTTTAATATAATAAAGAAGAATCTAAGGGTCTCAAAATGATATTATGTATTTCATTAAGGATTTTCTTGAGACATTTAAGCTTAATTACGCTTAATTAGATTATTATAAACTTTATATAAGCTAATCAGTGTTTTTTGTAATCTCTGAAACTAATTTGCTAGTAAAATGCTATACTTTTTATTTTATTATAATATTTCTCAAACATGATTTAATGCAAAATATATCAAGTTCAAAAAAATTATTTAATATAATATAGTAATAAAATTGAATCTATATTTACATAAACCTTGAAATAGTTAATTTTCATATACACGTATACGTAGTTTTTTTTTTAATGAAAATTAATATTAATAATTATTATTAAACACTTTTGTTCTATCAACACACAATTTATTACAATATTCAGTTTGTATTATTAATAAAAAATATTAATTTTTGAAAAAATCTGAATTTTTATATAAATTTGAAAATTTGAATTCTTCAACAAATAAAAGTTTCAATATTATCATATCCTTCAAGTTTTTAAAATAAGGAATATACATTTTAACAAATCGTCAACAGCTATTATAATCGCATTAGATTATGTTTATATTAGGCAACTAAATCTTAAACTTAAATGATTATTATTTATTTAAGAGGCCTATTTATAAATGCCATATCACGTTCGTAGTCTTACAATCCGATACCTTATATAAATATTGATACAACAATTAATATTTTTTTGAATAATAAACTATTCAGCAATTGTACATACAAACACGAACATTTATTAAGTTCATAAATGTTTAGGTAAACGCTGTAGTGTTTTCTTGAAAAATCACAGGAAACATATTATTTTACTTTACAATAATGATAAAACTTAATCAACGCGTAATTTTGTTATTAACATAATATAAGTTATGTTAGTGGGTTTAATTTAGCTCATCCGAGATGCCGTTTTGTTTCTGAGCAACTGCTCTGTGGGTTTTAATTTTAACTTGAAGTACGTAATTATTCCTCGCCATTTAAACAACTTAAATGCCCCTATTATAAGAACTTATGCAGCTCTACAGAGTAATCACATTAAATTAGAAATGTCGCACACAACAAGATTTGCGATACAGATCTCGTTTAAAACGGTTTCATACATCACTTCATTTGACAATGGTACCTATTGCATGATAATATTATATTATGACTTGATGCAAAATTGTTTAAAAATATTGTTGTGTTTAATTGAAACCCGTCTCTAATCGATTGAAAGCTAAAATACAATACACGTATTACGACGCTTTTAACGTGCAAAACAAAAATGTAACGCACTAGACGAAGGTAAGTAATATATTATTAAAATAATTTATTGAATTAAATTATTGTCAATAAAATATGACATCGGTAACAGTAACAGTAATACTACACACAACGCGATTCGTTTATTATATAACGATTATTTAATGTATTACAGTCAAATGTTAACGGCTATTGAATTACGGTTACCTATCTTCAATCGGTAACAATTGCGGTCCCAACTGCCAATACACGCTTAACGTTTATGGTTTTCAAACTTTCTAAACGCAATATGTAAATAATATATGTTGTTATTTTGTCCCCCCGTAGGGAAATAAATAAATAAAAATATTATTGCGATAACCGTGTATAAATAAATATAATGCATGGGTTGATGCGATGTATAACATGCCAATATAATAGTATGTACCTATATTACAATATATTTGTAATATCTGTAAATATCATAAATATTTACACTTTATATATTTTACATTCTTTTTATATATTTTATTTTCATAAAAAATGTTATATATATATATATATATATATATATATAGAACTATCGTGTAGGCATTAAAAAAAAATATTATTTTTCATTACGGAATGTTATTTTCACGGTTATACGAGTACAAATGTCAAACGAAATGTAATAAATATAATACTATTCAATAAATAAAAATCAAATGTTTTACGTTATTATATTTTTAGTTCTATTTTTATTTGTTTAAGATATATCTGTATTATATCTTTTCACATTTTATTATTATACGCGATAACTATAATATGTATGCCTTACAATTTTAAATCAAATAAACAGCTTGAGTTATTATATCCGTGTCATTAGATAATATAGAAATATAATATATATTCTATGTTATAGAAATTTTGAAAATAATATTCCATCATAATAGATTTCAAATATATCAAGACTATACTATGGCAATGATTTGAAAATTGTATTAAATAATATTGATTTATTATAATCATTATCGTATGAAAATTATACTATAATAGGTATTATACACAGAGTTTAATAACTCATACATCTCGTTCAAATTTCGATTTAGATACATCGATATAAAGTTCACATTTGAAAAAGAAACTTACAAATCTTCACAGGACACTCCCTAAAGGGCATAACAAAATCTAAGTATTCGAAAAATGATTCTTAAATTGTATGTATGATACTTAGAAATTCCAAAAATCAGAAATCTTAATAAACACGTCATATTAATCATAAAAGAGGATGATCATAGTTGAGGAATCGCCCGAGTACTATATTATTTTTATCCGTTATACGCGTCCTTGGACCATCGCCGAACCACTATATACTTGAGCTGCATCGGCGGATTACAGATGCCGTGCACATACGCGACGAAAGAGCTGAGCTTAACGTATCTCCCGTGAAAGTATATTATAATTTAATACTTTTTTTTAATTTTTTATTAGCTTCTAGTATAACAACTATGATAGCTCAATAATTATAATTATACAACATATGGTTTATATAACAGTCGTACAATTAAAGCATAATAATTATTATTAGGACTGATACGGAACAAAACAAAAACAATATTAGTATATTGAAACATTAATGACGGTATTGGAATAGATAAGATTATAAAGAAGTAATACTATAGAGTTGTAATGACGGGAAGTGGAATTTATTTATAATTTTTGTTAACGCGATTAATAATAGGTTCAGAATGAACTTAAGTTCTTCGAGAAATTTTGAGATAAATTGTGTTGATTCATCAGATGGAGGATCATTTTCTGGAACACATACGTTTGCGTATGGAGGTTTTCGTTTCGACTTAGAGCTTAGGCTAACATTCGTTTATATTGCGGATGAAGCGACAGGTGGTTGGGTAAAATGGTTGCTATTCTTTCCGATTTTATGTTTCCCATATTTTGACATGATTTTTTATAAGATGGGCATCCTTCATACGATGATATATGTGAACCTGAACAGAGAGCGCACTTGGCGGGTTTTGACGGTGATTCCTCGCATTCCCTGGAATCATGACCTTCACCGCATTTAACACAGCGTGGATTGCATCCATAGTCATTTTCCGTGTGGAAATATGTTTGGCAGTTTTGGCATTGAGGAGGAATGGACTTTTTCTTTAGAAGTTCAATTTTTGTATGAAGAATCGAATATAATTTTAGTATATCGGCGTTGTTATCGGCGGTAGTTATGTCGGATCAAAATAGTGGCAGGTTCACTTTGATGAAACGATTTATGATATTAGTGACTTGTATTACTTCACGACCTTCGTTTATTAAACTAGATTGTATGTCTTGTGTACTGGTGGTGGAGTGAAGGTATCTGATATATACGCTGTATAACTTTGCTGTTTTAGCTTGATAAGTAAAGAATGTTATCAACTCGCTGGCCATTAAATATTCTAAGACCAAATTGTAATTTGGTGCAACATCAGTGCGGATGATCAGATATTTTGAAGTGATAACCATTATTTACATAAATGATTGGAGTGATGAAAAGTGATTTATTTGGAGTTGGTACTTAACTCGTAGGTAGTGAGTTTGGTCAGGCGTCCTAATTAATAGCATGAGATAGAATGGATACAAATTCATCTGGTTTTTGGAACAGAATGGCATACTTGTTCGGTTAAACGAATTGTTTGGTTTTCTTACCCTCTGCTTGGGGATATAGACTTAAATTGAAACGTGTAGTTTGGAAAAAGACTTTCGTGGTGATGAGCCAGTGTTAAGTATCATATTATTTGAGAACAGAATTACACGAAAGGCAGTTAGCAAAACACGTGTACGATATCGCGCGATAAGCGAGTTGGGCGTAATTACGTGTAATCGACATACGTTCTATCGTTGTAATGATTGCCGACGAACTGAATCTAATACATGTATTGATAATATATTGTTATTGTACCTATAATATATACGTTCAATGTATAATATTACAATTGTAAAATGACCTTAGTATTCCTAGTTTTAACTCGAATGAATAATTATAATCATTCGTTAGTCACGTCCACATTGGCATCATAACTAAAATCAAAAACTGACTTAGCTACTCAGGCCATTTGAAGGCCTGCTGGGAAACGCCGTGTCGGAGACGCACATCAGGGTGTACCGATGGCCAATAAGGGTGTGTTTGAGTGCACATTATGTTTAGGATGGGGTGTGGGTGTGTGTGTGAAATATGGGTGGAAAAACGATTACGGGTCAGGGTAATAGGACGGAAGCGGACGTGAAAGGGTTAAAGAGGGAGGAGAAGGTTGGACGGAGAGGATAATATATGTACCTTAATTGCCCCTAGGCCGTTTTCGTCCCGTCGAATGCAAACTTAATAATATAAAAATATGACGTACATATAATATTCTTACTCTCCTGACGACGACTGATCTTGCAAGTGTCGGTTGCGATATTAAATTTAAAAGCTATCAAAAACTGATGCAATAAAAATGTATTGAGCGTCGCTCAGTTAGCACAACGTGTGCTATGAACTTTCTTCGGAAATGTTATACTGTTTCCTTATGTCGAGAAAAACTTCTAAAGTCATCAAGAAATTATTTTTTCAAAGTACCTACCTATTCTACCAATTACACTGGATTTTCAATCGATGTATATGGTTTCCAAAACTTTTTGAGCTCTCTTTCGAAAATAATGACAACGAAAGACAACACAACAACAAAAAATAAAACATATCTGTAAAATCAATACGTTTCTTAGTTCAGTAAGGATCTTAAAATGTACCAACTCTATTTTGAGAAAAATAAAACTTATAATGCTCAATGATAAAGTAATTACGATAAGGGTACACACAAAAATTAGATTAAACTAAAATATGGTTTTTAAGCTTCCGCTAAAATCTCAAAGCTTTTAGGAAAAAAATAATCATAATTATTATTAAGTCTAATTTAATTTACAGTACATTAAATGTTTTAGTTTTATGATTCATTTTTATGCACATTTATCAACGTATTACTTAATAATAATAAGAAGAATTAATTTGATAAAAATATCTAAAGTTACTTTTGAAGAATTGACTACGTAACATTTGCCCGTATCCGTGAACGAAAAACGCCCAGAACGGCGCGACGAGTATTTAAAAAAAACCGAAACATATAGTGGAAGAACTTAAGATTTTCGTGCATTTATCAAATGAAGTCCCAAATATGAAACTGTATAGAAGCACGCACTGCGTATCGACCTGACCTTTCTCTTCGTGCATAATATTACACAGTATACGTTTTACTTGTTTAGGTCCAATTATTATCATCGTTTATGGAATATAAATTCGTTCGGAACGACCGCGATGTCCGGCTGACCGTTACCCCGAATAATATGCGAGAACGATGGGCGCATAATATTATATTATTTAATATAGTATAATAGGCCGATGAAACATATTATCATCCCCTTAAAATTGTATTTCCACCTGAACGCCAGAAACGTAATCAAATAATCATGAGAAATAATTAAATGTCTTGATTATCACACTCAGTATTATATTAATGCTCTTCGCAAACGACAACGGCGGCGTTTTGCTTGATTAGTTTTTCCAATTTTATATTGTACTACATTTTTCCCGACCAAATATATAATTAGAAAGTATTGAAGTACTATATATTTGAAGTGTTGAGAAAACACTAGTTATATAATCTTTGCGGCATTTAAAAAAAAAAAATTATGGATAGCCATATTTGCATTTTAGTCAAACCGAAAAAATCTTAGTGTTAAAAAAACCCAATTTTTATTTTTCTAAAATCAGCTAATCAATACTAACCGTATTGGCGTATTAAAATAAACAGGAAAATTAATTTATGGTAAAAATCAAAACATAAAAAAAAATATTCACTTTTTATAAAACATTTTCGCGATGAAAGTTTATATATTTTCATTCGTGTTGCGTGTTAACTATATAGTTTCTTTGAAAATAACAGTTTAAATATAAATGACCTTTATGGATATTAAATAAAAGTGTACCACACCTTAGAATATTATGTGGTTTTAGGTCTCTTGGAAATATTGTGACGCAAAGGCCATAACACCGAATGTGCTTGTACTATAACACGTGTTGTAAACAAATATCATAGTATATAAAATCAAAAAATGTTAACGATATCAGTCCAAAATGAATTAAGTTCTTCAAATTCAATGATTTATTATATTATTATACTGATAAAATAAAATGACAGCTTGCTCCGCTTCAGATTTAGTCATTATTACTAGAATAATAATTATACTATTATTTCTAATTAACCAAAAATATTTTCAAATTATTTGACTCCACGAAAACATAGGATAATTATTGTTCGTTGAATAAATTAAATTTGGCTCAATGTATACTTAATATACATTATACTGTCAGCCATAAATTATTGTGGTATGAGCTTATAGTCTGCTTTTATTTAATTTCTATTAAAACATTTGACCACTGTGGAAATAAATCAATCACGCTGCTGACGTATAACAATCAATAAACAAATAACAAAAAAAAAAAAAAAAAACTATGATTATAAAATATAAATATCGTTATCCTTTGGCGGTATTCATTATTTATGTTGCGTCTAAGTTGTTTTGAATTTGAAGCAAATATGTCATTACAAAAGGTATATTGCAATATTATAGGTAGGTACATATATTATTGTTATGCAGATTTAAAAATTCTGTAAAACATATCGAATAAACTTAAATTTGATTATCTGCGGATACTCCGAGTTAAAATAACGTGATAGGAACTCAGTTGAGAGTATATTTTGCACAATTGTATCCAAAGTAGATATTATAAAAACTGATGAATTATTCATCTTTTTTTTTTTATTTCATATCCCTATCTCTAATAAAATAATATTGTTGTAAATATCGTATTGGATGTGAAGGTAACACTTTTACGCGCTACATCGGCAATGGCGTCAATATGGCGTAATATCTCGCGGAATTAACCGTACACAGTCCTGTGATTTGTTGTTTAAATGGTTTTCACGGAATTCCATTCACGATAACCGTTTTAACAATTAAACAAACATTAATAACAGATTTGCTTTACTCATTGAACAATATCGGGTTTTCGTCAAATCTGCAGCACCGCACACGGAGATAACGTGTGCGATTGGTTTTTATTTCAACCGAATCAAGACTTCCGGCCATGGGCACCACCATTTGGGGAGAGAGGTCACTTTGCTCCCCCGAAAATATAATGTGAACTTATAATTTATCAAATGTGCTGCATCGGGTGAACTCGTACAAGGATATTTTCATTCAAGTTGTCAATATCAATGACATCAAATAAAATAATTTAAATGTTTGAAATTAATCCAATAAATGTGTATTTCTTTTATTTCATCGATGTTAAACAACAGATTTAGTTATTTCTGATGAAATATTTGTTTTTTTTTTTTTTTTTTTTATCGTATTTATTAATATTTAGCATATTGTTGTTACATTAATTATATGTCGAAATAATATTAAACATCGATTATTAGCTTATATTTTGATACATTTTTTATTTCTCCGCCGCCACTAAAATTGTATCTATGGTTTTTTCCATACTTCCGTCGGAAACGATTTACGCCGATTACGGAACACGAAGGCTGCAGATTTTTATACAAACACGAGTTTTATTATTCGCCTAGTATTTTTCAATCAGTAAACATTATTTTTTTTTAAATAATCACGAAAATTGATTCAATTCAAATCCGAGAGGTTCAATAAAAAGTAATTTCAAAAAGTGGAACATAGTAAACAAAACAAAACGAAACAAAAAAAAAAATACCTTGGGTACCTAAGGAAATACGTTTTTATTTTATTATTTTTATTTTTCTCTGATAAAACAAAAGTAATTAAACAAATAAAAAATAAAAAACAAAAACGCTCAGATAAGCGTAAAAAGGCAAGTTTTAGACGAGGAATACACAAACCGAAAGAAACCCGAAAATCTAGGGAATCAGATTTATTCGCATTTTTATCTGACTCGAGTAATTTTGTTGTTGTTTTAGTTTTGTCACTGCAAGCTTTTGTCCCGTACCGAAAAGCGGGTTTATTGCAATTGGATTCGACTCGTTTTACAACAGTCGAAGGCGATTTGCTCAGATTATAAATTATTATTTTATCGAATCGCGAATAATATCCGCGAACAATAAGAAAACAAATGCACTCCAAGTTGTACAGCAGTATATACTATAGGTGCTATATTTTATTCACGAATCGGCTTCGAAATTGTATTTGTTTCTCAAAAATAACTTTTTTAATTCTACGAATAAATATTACGCGTTTCTCTCCGTTGAACGGTGTCGTTCGTTCCGAACAACAGTTTTCGAGTAGGTAGGTAGGTAAGAACGTCATTGAAATACTGACGAATAAAGATTTTTATTATTATTCTCATCGTGCCCAAATGGTTTTCGTCGAAAACGAATACTTGACATGATTAGATTGTAAGGTAAATTGGATACCTCGGCGTCGAACAGAAAATAACGTCTATGGCCGACAGTGTTTCTTCTATAAACATATTATACCCATCGAATCGAAAAGTCCGAATGGTTTTCGACGTTTCATTCAGAGTCGGTCGTAACCACATTTTTAACGGTGGGGTGAGGCGACATAAGACATTCAATGACGGAAAACCGTTTTTATCGTAAAACGTTAATAAATCGCGTAGGTAGGTAAATGGCGCGTCCATTTAGTTAAATTGTGTGGATACAATGGCAGTAGCTTTTACGTCTTAATTTTGAGAGGTAATAATGCCGCTTTTTTTTTTTGTTTGAAACGCTATTCGGCCGCCTGGCCATTAGACCGAAACCAGGCCGAATAATATTTAATTTTAGAACGGTTCACATCGGGACAGCCAACGCCGAAAACAAAAAAAAACAAAATAAATCCACACAAATACATACTAATATTAATAGGTAACCAGTCGGTTGATTATAATATTATCGTAAACGAGGAGTCCGGCAAACGTTTGATCACACAATGGTAATAATTATTGTCAGATATTGAAAAGTATGAATGTATATAGATACACATGCATGTGTATGCGTGACACTTTC
Source organism: Pentalonia nigronervosa (assembly GCA_014851325.1). Taxonomy (NCBI): domain Eukaryota; kingdom Metazoa; phylum Arthropoda; class Insecta; order Hemiptera; family Aphididae; genus Pentalonia; species Pentalonia nigronervosa. Next base: position 68,287 of record JACXSJ010001094.1, on the reverse strand, counting down.
GTTACGATAATATTATAATTCAATGACTTATAGAAATAATATATTATTATTATGACCGCTGTTCGACCATCTTTATAATTTTTAAAAATCGTTTTAGCAGATGACGTTTTTACAAACTATTTACGAGGGCGTTAAAATATTTTAAAAGTGATTGAATTACATAATATTCCAATTGTCATCCTATATCCCATATATATATATATATATATACATAGGCATCGCGATCACAAAAAGGTGCCGATGACGTCGAACGTGTGCTCCGTCAGAGTGAATATTTATTTTCACTTTTTCGTCAAACTTTTCTTCGTACGCAATATTATTATGATGTATGTATAATTGCCTACACGTATATTATTATATTCTGCACGAGCCATAAGTATATTATATTATATTAAAATTCACGGCGGCGATTGTAAAATACGACATGGATTAAATTGGTTTTTAATTGAATTGCTTGTTTCATTTCGCTCGAATAAAACTAGTTTCTTTGTACCGAAAGTTATAATTGAAAACTAATGAAAATAGTTGCGACGACGACACGCCACCGTGACGCCGCCACCCTATCGTTTGAAAAATGTGCCTCGGCGGTCGAAGAAAATTTACAATGTCGTCCGTACGTGTGCACAGGTGGCACATAGTAATAATACTCTGTCGCTGAAACTGATCTCGCGAAAAGCTCTAAACGTGATGTACGCGGTTTTCCGAAAAATTGCTCCCCATAAATGCGGTCCTGCGCTCGGGTGCTAATAACGATTACCCCGCGCACCTCCTCGGTAGCGTACATTTTTTTTTTTTGAGCACTCGCGACAGTGTTATATATTATTATATATTTATATCGTTCAACGGTTCATCTCGGCGCTGTGTCACCGCGCAGGACGAAAAACGAGACGATTAAAGTAATTCCACTACGATATTATGGGCGCCCGTCTCGTGAGAAGACGATGACATATTCATTTATACACGTGTGATAAAATTTTACAATGCACGTCTGATGATCTCATCTAAAATTCTAAACTCTATCACACTCGTTAAAACCATTATACTTATATTCGAGATGCACTAGTTTTATGGAACATCGTCGTCTCTATGAAACGCTGCTGTTGTTGATGCTCAGTAGACGTTAATAATTATTATATTATAGGTTGCGAATATATCGACTTAAAAATTCGACACAAGGATGTCGAAAAAGGACGATTGTGAAGTTTATGAGAATATCGAACAGTTGAAAGTAGTTAGGTATCGAAAACGAATAATATTAGGCGATATATTATGATACGGGGATTTGTGACGCAACGGTTCTAGTTTTTCGACTACGGTTCTGCGTGAAAAGTCACCCCAAATATTATATTTGTCCAAAGCGCATATATCTGTCATGCCTACCGTTTATATCGGACCAGTATTTAGTGGAAAACAAAAGCGCAGGTGGAACGAAACTTTTTCCCCCGTCGTTTTTAATAACGGCCCTCGAACCATACACCACGCGTATATAATATAAATCTATATAATATGAGTGGCGTATGTGTGTTTGATATCGGAGGTCAGGGTTGCGCTGCGATCGGTTCCAACTCGGTTTAATTAAATAAAAAAATAATTAACTCGGCGAACGGCGAGCGTGCACTCGAATTTCGAATTCATCGAACGTATCAACCGTATTATATATATATATATATATAAGTGTTATATATTATATCGGACCGCAAAAACAACGCGTTCTAATCATACCGAACGTCGTCGTCGTCATCGTCGTCCCGCGGGAATGTGGGGAAAACTACTATCCGCGCGCGACACAGCGCCGCCGCGACGGCCCCGATTTCCATTACGTACACGTAAGGGATATTAGTATATTATATATACGAATTACGCAGCGGTCGAGCGGCCGTCACGACGTACGTATTGTGACAATATTGCTGTTATTAAAATAATTGTATGTGTTTTATGCGATGCTATTATCACTACGATGACGGGTATGTGAGATATTATGCTACTCTGTGTTCTGTGTCCGCTCGTGTTTATACGATGACAATGCGAATTGAACGACGCGTCGTTCAATATAAACACTGTCCGGTTGACGACGGTCGTTTAATTAAGCGCACCCTCGAGTTTATTAAATCTTCAGGCTCAATTCGAGGGACGTCACTGCTCGCCGCCGCGAGCCCGCCCTCGCTTGTGGGGGGGGGGGGCGATCTGCCCCGCCGCCACCTAATGCCTTTGTCTTGCACGGGCACACCCCGTGGCACCGGCTCGGATAAATATTTTATTTGTCGGAACACGCCACCGCCGAGAATTGGCGATTGCCCCTCGCCGTAAATCCGTCCGAACGAATTACCGCGACGATAACGTTTGACCGACAGCGGGGAAAATAATAACAACAACAACAATAATAATGTATGAAATAAATTGATTTCCTCGCCGTCTACGACGGCGGCAGTGCGTGTGGGTGTGTGTACGTGTGTGTCTACGTGTGCGTGTACGTGTGTGCGCGGGCGCGCTCCCGTCTAAATAATAATAATAACAACGGCCCGGCGGCGTTCCTGTACTACCCTTATCCCGACCAAACCACCCCCCCCCCCGTCAGAGCCACCACTCGGTGCGTAATATTCTCGAGCGGCGAAAGTATACGATATGTACCCGTATAATGTACAATATCATGTTGATCAATATAACACACTGGTATTTGCATTACCGAGAACCATGTTAAGAGGACTGTAGTATACGTCATATTGTACGATAACCGCGGTCGCCCATAATGCGCGTAATAACTTCGTTGTTCGGTAAAGCGAAGCTTTACGCGCCATATTATTATTATATTTTCGTTCCACAGTCGATGTATCGCAATAATAGTGGTTCGCGTGTCTTTAACAACAACAAATACACGCCGCTGACGAAAACTTAAAGCAAATCAGTCTCTTGCGTTTTCAGTTGAATCGGTGGAGTTGAAACCTGTGAAAGTGGGTTAGGCAATAAAGTCGATTAACGTGGGGTGTGCCCTCGTCCGTATTGAGAATTGATCCGTATAAACAATGTTGTAATCGTCCTCTCCCGTCTTTCATCTATTTGGATGACCTGCAGATGCGCTCCACCTGGTCGATTCGTGTACAACTCACAAATCACTTACGCGTTTTTTTTTTTTTTTTTTTAAAAACTATTTTACAATTTTTATATTATATTGTTTAAATAATAATAAAGCTTTTACATAATCGACACAGTTGATTATTTAAGTATCACTCATTTGGGTATTGAACTAGAACGTTTACCGATATTGTTCGCACTTTACAAATTAATTTTGTTACAAATAAGAGTATTATTAAAAATACAATTTATACTTTAAGATATATGTCTGGAATATTAATGTGTTATATCTACGGGTTGCATTAATATCGTCTAGACAGTGATTGCACTATTATACACAAATAAACATTATTATCATCGTATCGAATAAATAAACATGATTAATATGACGGTTATTACGATATGCCTAATTATTGTAATTATTATAATATTTATAAATTATAAACAATACCATACCATTTATATAAATGTTAGTACAATTTGTAATACATTTTTTTTTTATTTTTAATGTCTACAATCACTTTATGTTCGGAGACAGTAATTATCATATGAATTTCAAACAATTTAACAAATTCTCTTAGTACGACATTTTTGCAGAGTGCCCGACATCGAAATGAATATTATGATTTAATATTGAACTGAATCTATGGTGTCGCCAGCTGTAGCGTTATAGCTGTACATGTGTAATGAGAGAGGCCGTCGAATGAGACTGAGTGGAGAGAACGAATATAAATAACGAATTACCTCCATTCCGCCGAATATTGCACACGCATTATCTTTTTCTATTTTAAAAACTCAATTTTCCTGCACCGTAAAACTCACACGAAATGCCTGAAAATCTACATGATCATCCCTACTTATGTGCCATGCCTCCTGGCACAGAATCATTCTGCCGACTATTTCCCCTCGTGATTGCGGTTCTGGGGTAACCTAACTCCTTCCGCTCGCCGAAACATAATCGTAGACCAATCCTGATTGCGCCTCGTACGACCTACCTTCTCCCAAATCACGCACGCCACGTTTATCAGTGAATCCTTTTATGGTTTGCAGTGTGTGTATGTGCACCATATGTGATGAGCGTCCTTCCATAAATCTTTTTATACTTTCCCTTTCTCTCTCTCTCTCTCTCTCTCTCTCTCTTTCTAGAAGCATTTTACTGTCCCGGCGTCCGAGTTACACTATATGATTTTATATATTTATATACCTACGTTTCATCTTCTCCCAGCTCATCTCTCATCTTATCCTCAAAACCCGTTACCATTTCGTAGTCTACAAATGATTTCCGTATCATCGCGTGATGCAGGATTCCAGTAATATAAAAAAAAATATGTCGTAGCACACAAAAACGATAGAAGTCATTAGTCCGCCCTGCATACAATACATATTATAATATAAATCGCGTACGCTCTCTGTTTGAATTCATTAATCGAACGTTCGCGCGTCGAATATTACGTGTACATAAACTGTTTCAAAACAGGATTAAAACGTATTGACAAGACGAATAATAATACAACAATGTGCATACAGAATTATTTAGAAATTACAAGCGTTATCGTTAGTTATAATTATAATAATATTATGCAGTGTGGTAAAATAATTTGTTCATCGTCGAAATGAAAATTAAAAATATTCAATATTTACAAATAGTTATCTATAATATGATTTATTGCACAATCAGAATTATTTTTTCTTGTGGAATTCAATTAAAAAGTTTATTGTCATAAGTAAAGTTTGGATGTTGATGACTTTTGCATTTTTTTTCCTTTGATTCTATACAATGATATCTTAGCTAAAAATTTGTTTCGTCCTTCCTTGATTCCGAATATTTTAACTTTCTTTTATATTTTTTTTGCATTTTTATACATTTTAACTATAAACGCTTTTTTTTTTTTTTAAGTCATTTTTTCATATTTTAGGTCATTTTTTGTAGTTTTTGTACAATGTGGAGGCATTTTTCTTAAATTTTAGATTTTAAAGAAAATTTGTATTATATTCAAAAAAAAAATAATTTTATTATTATTATTATGGAGTTATTGTTGTGTTTAAATTTATGGCGTACCAATAAAATTTTCTGTTTGAGTGTTAAATATTTATAAAACAAGTGTTCTTCTAGACATACACCGATAACACATGCTTATTGAGTATTATACTTATAAATTGTATGGAATAAATCTGATAAACAAGATTAAATTGACATGGATGTATTAATAATTGCAGTAAAAGAAACTATTACCATTAGCGATTCGGCATTCTCGTTCATCATTTAATTGATATTTTAAAAAAATTATATTTTAACGATTTTAAACATGCTGAAAGCAAAATCGTCTGTAAGTAGTTGCTTATGTAGTTATGTAAGTGAATACAGAAACGATATTTTTTCTAGTGACGATGAAGTTTTATTCTGTAACGTGTGTCATATCAAAGTCTCTGCATTGAAAGGATTTACTGTTGAACTACACGTAAATTGAGAAAAACATATTTGAGGAGTTGAACGAAAAAAAGATGAAAAACCAAAAACGCAATTATTGCAGATTAATACAAGAAATACACTAAAAAAAATATTATTTTTAAATAAAATGTTTTCATTTATTTAAGTAGATTTTTTTGGTCATTTTTAAATTCATCTTTTGGAGTTTTTAGGGTATTTTTTTGTATTTGTGTGTTTTTTAGGTCATCACAATCCTAACTCTAATCATGAGCTTTATATAATATGGTGCTCAATCGTTTTTCGTACATTGCCATATAGTAATGCCAGTTTCTCTTTTCAAAGTTTCCATGATTTTTTTTTTTCGTTAAATAATCTTATTATGTTAAATTTTTATTACATAAAATTGATAGTAAAATCGAATATTGTGAAAACACATTAATGCATGAATATGATAACCAAAATTTGACGCTAAATGGCCTATAGTGTCTAATTTAAAAAAAAAAAAATTGAAATTATCATTACAGGGTACCAAAGTCATAAGTTTCAGGTGCTACGCGTGGTTTGATATATAGTTTTTAATCCATTATCCACAAATATCAATACAATGGAGATCCAATATTATTGGTACTTAGTTTAAATTTACAAAATGTTAATCATCAATAAAAATGATGATGGTAATGGATAAAAATTCTTAAAAATGACTTATAACAGTCAAATTGTTAAACATGGAATTTTATCTTGTAAAACAAATTAAGTTGTACATTTGAATATTTAATAGGTCAAAAAGAAATGTGAAGTAGACTATATGTTCTTTGTGTACTTTTGTTTTTAGAACATCTAAAAATTGTATTCACAAATAAAATGCATGCAAGGCTCATACAATCCAATTCTTAGTTATAATGTATTTATATATATATATATATATATATGTATTTAATTTTAAAAATAATGTGTTTTAGAAATAAAACTAAACCAAATATCTAAAGAGTCATAAAAACCAAAACGAAGTTTCAAAATACAATTTTGTTACAAACAAAAAATTTTCAATCCATAAAATTACTATACACAGTATTTTTTTAAACAAACAATTATATTTAAAATATATTTTTATGTCTTACTTTAAATTTGTATCAATTGTTATTTTTAATCATGTTTAACATTTGTAATGTATGTAATGTATTATTTTCAGCAAATATTTATAAATGATTTAAACTGTATCTACTATTAATAATAAAATAATATTTACTTGTATATAAAATCATTAGCAGTTTTTGGCAAACCCGATTGTTATGCGTAAAATTACTGATGAAATCAATGAATTTCGATTTTTTTACGATGAAATTTTAATATTCGTTCTACTAAACGTATTTGTCAAAGTGAAATTAATGATGAAGTCAAAAAGATCACGTAATTAATGTATGCATTTGTTTGTAAAGTTTTTTTTTTTTTTAATTTTACTGCATGTTTACCTATTACGTTTATATTTATATTGAAATACGACATTGACGATCTGAGTTACACTGAACTATGGACATTTTCCATTTCGATTTGCGGTTACCAGTCATTAGGTCCAACTGCATATTATTTTGAACATTTTATGTGAATAGCGAAGGTAATACTTTCGGTTTTGCGGGATACATACTCGAAAACAAACGGGAAATATGTCTATACCCAGTAATATTATTAGACATTTCACGCCATAAATTTCAGATTGAGGACCAGAGCCATAGTCGATTTCGAAAAAACACAAATAACAAGTTATTCAAACTCCTAAAAAAAAAAACTCTCGTTTCTTTGATATCATATTTTATAATAGTATGTGAATTGTATACAAAAATAACAATAAAATATCAATCAAAAACTACTGTTGCAGCAGATATGATGAAATCATTACAAATATATTTTGTACAAATGTATGAATAGATAACAAAAAAAAAAAAATGTGCATAACGACAGTAGTTCAAGTCATTTTATCATATTTTGTATTATGATTATTGTTACCGCGTGGTCGAATAATGTGATACAGTTTTAGGTTTCTAAACATATGTTTAAAACACCTTATATCTCCGTTATGTCTGCCAATCTGTTAGTTACTAATAAATAGTTACGATTTTTGATATTAAGATAAGTTACGAGGGTAGCAAAAATGAGTTTTTAATATGAATTCTTAGTAGCCAATATTAAAAAAAATCTGTTAAATATTAAGACATTTAATATTTTAAATTTTCTACACATTAACATATTTAAGTTACAAAATTATTTCTACATTGTACGTATATGGTATTATAGGTTATTAAATACTTACTAAAATACGTGTATATATATATATATATATAAATATTTAGCAGAGTGGGTTTTCCTAAATTGTTTCTTTACACCTCTTTTGTGGTGCCGTTTACACGTTACCTGTCATTATTTTGAACGTTCATCGGAGATTCAAAATTCTACCCCGAGTGACTATAATTTGCCTGTATTAGTATTAAAATATACAGACAAAAGATGAAAAACCCACATAATATGATTATATTTTACTTTATACGTTCACGTCGTAGGTATGTGATTTCTCTGTTTTCTCAACATGTCTCCTATATGACGTAATAGCCATATTTTTCTTCTGATCCGTAAGGCATGATTATTTCAATAAAACTTTCAAAAGGTCTTTTACTATTAAAATAATATATACTTTGAATATTTAATGTGACATTCCCACATAAATTATCCTCTGGTATTGTACACATCAAAAAAGTTTGTCTAATATATAAAAAATGGATTTTAAAATAACTGCCACATTTTTTCTGTTTTTGGTCTGATGAATAAACAAATAAAATCTTTTGACATCAAAAACTTTGGCTGAAAGTAACATAAAATGTAAAACGATAATATTCGTCGACGTCAGTTCCAAGATATCATTACCACACGAATATTAATGTACAGAAATCAATTATAAGGCCAGTTTAGTCATTTGAAATCGAAATCTTCAAGAGTCTTTGAAGACCTTCAATTATCAGGACCTTTTTTCATGACAATCATTCAGAAATTTCAAGCTATTTCACTAAAGACCACTAACGCACGCTTCACAGAACGTCTCAAGCCTTGTGCTACACAAAGTTAAAATTAATTAATGAACTCGCTCAAATAATGTACGAACGTTTCTACCAACATTTTAATACTAAAAGCAATCCACTTATTTCTCTTACATTTACTATCACTTAGACTGAACGAAATCGGTGTGGAGAAATATTAATAGGTTGATTTAAGATGATTTGCTAACGGGTGATTACCTCATCGTGCTATTTATGTTATTTTTATCATTGTCAAACTTTTTCATACGCCTATTATAATAACATACGTACAGGTTGTAAATTGTCTCTGTGAAATGAAAACAAAAACTTTAAATATTAAATCGTACTTAGATCATACTAGAATGTGTAACGTACCGCCTGAAATCATATAAAACGGACATATCTTGCCCACAGGTCGAATTAAATCTAATACATCTATACAGTTGGTAATATCTCATCATATGTAACTGATTATTAATCTATTTCGAATAAAATTTTTTCTGTAGTCTTAAATTTATTGTTATTGATAAATTATGATAATTTAAATTCGCCACAATACATCACGACGAGTACGACAGATTATGCGCATATCGTTATGGTCCTATAATTATGTTGGCTTCAAATAACTCGTCTATTGTATAACACTATGATCAAATCGTATCGGTAAAATGTAATAAGGTCTCTCGCAAAGTCTCGCCACTCTTGTTTGAACGCAATGTTTAATGCAGTGAGTCCAACATTTCCTGCCGAATGACCTTTACAGATTTTCCCAAATCGGGTTAACTCGTAATATCCCTCTATTTTCCACTACACACAACGGATTCCATTGAAATCGAACAGATTTTCATCGAAAAGCAAGTCGGTATTTATGACATTACTTTTGACTTTAGGTACACAGCGTACCTACTATGCGAGAAAAGTCTAAATTTCTGTCGTCTGGGCGCCGCGCTCGAAGTTGGCTGGATCGAACGTTACAGACATCATCGCGTACCGTCCGGTAGTACGCGGAAGCGTACGGTCGGAAAACCGATGAAAAACAAGTGAGTAGAACGAAAATCGCATTCCGCGTCCCAATAAGCTGCAGTGACAACCGCACGCGACACGCGGAAAGTTTGAAAAATCAGTCCAATCCGTTATCTTGTCCAAAACTTTGGGTCCCTCGATAACGCGGTGTATATTATTATTATATTATATACATGTAACATGCGATACACACATTATATTTTACTTTGTGCGAGCTGTATTGTCTCGTCGACACGCATCGATCGGTGTCGCCAACCACCGACGTCGATGACGATAAACAACAACACAACTCATCATGGGTGCACGAAGATGTATCGTGTTGTGTGCGGAATTATCTTCACGTTCGAAACTCTTTCGTCGTCCGTGTGCATAATATAATACGCGACACCACATACGCGTACGACTCGGAAAATTATGTCGGTACCGCTGCAATATTTTAATATTGTTTTGGGAGACATAAGACGTTTATTTTACGGATAGGATCTACCTCTTCCCACGCATATTAACGTCTGATTTGCCTATTGGACCGCGATTCTTGTGTCGTAGGGAAATACCGTCGAAAAGTTTTTGAAAAATCAACTCATTGAAGTGCAACATTCACGATACTTAACGATTCGAGCTATCGGAAAACATATACACATGGAAACTATATATTTGCAAATAAAACCAATTAAGAAATCTTACTGTGCTTGCTTAATTTCTGTTTTCTTAACGTATTCTAATAAAACGCAATATACACTAAAATTCCATTTACGATTTAAAAATTATTTTAATACCTTTATATTATAATTTGATGTCTATTTTTTTAATAGTATAATAGCAAACACTCATATTTTGATATTATCTAATATACTGGCTATTACGAATTTACTTTGAATAAAACCATTATAAAATTTTAATACCAACATTCGTAACAGTATACCTACTAGTAACTATATAACAGATGGGCCGTTGGAAACACCGAGTATATTAAAATAGATGCATTAGATATACCTTTAAGGTCTAAACTCGTGTTTCGAAACCTAAAATCACTGTCGTAAAATCAATGATATGGACATACCTTTTTTTTTCCTCCTCGTCCGTTTTACTTTTGAAATTCACATTATCTCTTTAGAGGACTAAAACAACTGCAGTTGATTGAAGTAAAACGACGTGATTTCGATATTTTCGGTCACACGCTTTCTAACTAGGTATTAAACAGTTTTTATATGATGGCGTTCAAAACCCCATCGTCGTTATTCCGAGCGAACGGGTGCGCATGCCCAATGATAATAAATTATTATTTATTTTTAACAAAAGCCGCGGTCGTTGAGCTTAAAAAGTTTAAATTAATTTCAGTATCGCGCATACTATTAAATATATACGTATATCTCAGAGACTGTACGTCCGGAATTCACACGGAAACACTAACAGAAACCGATGTTAAGCCCGTCGTGTTTCCGACTGCGAAATCCGACCGAATATATATTATTATTACTATTATTATTATATTATAAACGATGATAAACGCCACAAACAACTGTACAACTTATACGTATATACCGTTTGAGCGAGTACAACATAAATATATTTATTTATTTGCATTAACAAATTAACTAGCGCACAGCAGTTGTTGTTGCTCGGGATCGGTCTTCAACTCCAAAACAATTTTGCGGAAAATTATTTTTTTGACAGCCATTATTCGCGGTCGTCGTCTACCCTATCGCTCGGCGTGTTTTTCAACCGTGTTCACGCGAACACAATGACGTGTATCGCCGTATTGTGAAAACGTCTACGACCGCGATGTCTGCCGCAGCAAACTCGAATTTCACTTATCATCCGGCAAAGGATATTTAAGTTTTATGAAATATCTAGGTTTGTTATTAAATTGTATAATACACCTATCGTTTACATTACAGACGCGTTCCGATTGTGTATTGACACGACAAGGAGCTCGATATTATTGAAGGTATTATGACGTACCTATTTTATATAGGTAATATATTATTGTCAAAATATAATATAACGACATTATGCACACGACGCCACAATACGACTATTGGTCGAGAAGAAGCATTGGGCCCCGATCGGGAAAAAAGTTTCGCACTTTTCTAAATTCAAGTCCCGGGTGAAGACTGTCAGCATTTGGCCATTGTGGAGTTTGTCATCTGGTTTTATACTGCAATCTGTGATTGATAACGCGTCGATATTTTACCGGCATTGGCTGGCCGAGCGTAAACCGTTCGAGCGAGAGGACGCAAAATGTGACCTGTTCGGTCGGATAGTAGTTATATTATACTGTTCGAGGGTCGAAGTGTCTATTCCACAAAAAAAATACCGTTCGGGCGAATAAGACGTGTATGAATAGAATTATAGGTAAATTAATTGATATACCTACTGTATAAAAATGTACATTTTGTGAATTGTACATAATGTAACAAAAGGTGGGCAAATGGGTATCGCTGTGTTGTACAGTAAGTGTCCATTAGGTCACTGTAATTATAGTCCATATATATTGTCTTAAAATAATCTGAACATTTTTTTCCCCAATGCTTTTATAATCGTCTGTGAATTTTTTACTTTATTGACCCGTATATAACATGAACTATTATCTGGCTTGCTTGCGATATTGATATTGTTAAGTATTAATATTTATTAATGTACATATTTTACCTGTTACAAAATCATTTCAAATTTTCACGTCGTTCTACAGACATGCACTTTGATCGTGAGATGTATTTATAATAAGAAACAGGAAATATAAAAAGCATCGATACGTACACGTCGATACAAATTATATCTTAATACATGGTTTGGATAATATTTTATTTGATGTAAGTTTTATCCGAGTTGATAATAATTCGTTGTAAAGTTTATGTCTCAATTTACTTTTCATTCGCATAATCTAACGTAATGCAAAATTGTAGAACAAGTTTCACTTTCGAAAACCAATAAGCGTTTATAATATATTATTATGTTTGAAATATATTACACAATATTTTTTTTTTCAGATAAAACACGAAATTTCTATCAAGTTATAGTCCGTTCAATGAACTTGAAATAATCGTGTTAACATATTATTATTTATTGAGTGTCGTTGCGTAAAAAAAATGCACATCAATTTTTACGACCTTTTATCACGATTGAATAGAATATAGTTTTTGAAACCGATAATAAGTCAAATTATAGATAATATTGCTCATTTGAATTGCAAATCTCGTTTTATTATTTATTATTATTCCTATTGATCGTGGGTTCACCTTGTTAAAATATATTATAAACTCCTCACTCCGTTGTTTCGATAACACACCTACTTATCACACCTTTTTTTCGACTGAACAATACGAACTCGTTGACCAGAGCTGCCACGACGGAGCGACCATTAAATTATTCACACGCCAATTCGCCGGGTTCCTAACGCAAAGTTTATACATATTTAATATGTATATGTATTTTTTATTTATTTTTCGTGTAAATAATTATTTCACTTGTTGATTAAACTTTTAAATTAATTTCAGAAACCGTTTCGATGCGGTTATAAATGTTAATTGAAAACGCGTCGAGGTATTATATATAATGCACGTTGCGTCGTTGTCTGATTTAAAACAAGTAACACGGAAAACCGATAACGGGCGACGGCATCGTTGAATACTTATCGAAATGTATTGTAATTTTATTATATTTTTGTGTCGCGATGTATACGTTTAAAAAATCGCAGACGCTTAAGTGTTGTGCCGTTCGATCGTGTACCAGCGATACCGCGGTATGACGTCTTGACTTTTTGCGCAGCGTGCGAATTCGCAGACGGAATACCGCGGTATCAGAACTCGCGGGTTGACCTTTTTTTTCTTCTTACCAATTTTGCGGTATACGTTTTTTTCGGTAAGTACGTTTGATAGAATATGTAAATGCAGAAGTAAGCCCACACTATAGTTATAGTTATTTAAATAGTAATATATGGACGGTCAGTATTACAGGCCAAAAACTGTCTCATTTCCTATGGGCACCGATAACTATCAGAACTCGCTGAATTTTAAATACGATTTTGTTTTCGGACGGTATTAATATGAAGTCTAAAGGAACGATTATTATTATAGGTAATTTTCCACCCATCCGATGTGGTTGGATGTGGTTGTTTGCTTCAAATGAAACTTCGTCAGAATCGAGTCTTGTCGTCAAACAGCGTTTCGTCCTATAGACGTGCTTGATCGTCCCTGCTCGAACAATAATATACCTGTGATATATTCATCATCGTTTCCTTTTCTAACCCTTACATAGATATTATACAACTATCCACGTTGATTCACCAACCACGCTTAGCTTCATTTTTTTCCTTTAATATTGATTCAAATTTTGGAAATTATATTTATTTCTTGAAAAAAATACCATATTTTCAAATTATTGATATTTTTTGTACTACTCGGAAAATCATCGATCCGTTCGCGACGACCACCGTTTTTCTTCTGAACATCAACATCCCCAAATTCCTGCCGTTGTATTTTCTGGAGTATTGTGCGCTTAGACGTTAACGGTGTGCGTGTGCGTGTGCGTGTGCGTGTGCGTGTGTGCATAATACACGGCTTAGGTACATATAATTTACGCGTATATAACAATATCATTGTGCCACTCATTCAACCAAGTCTGGCAAACGGTCCGGTGGCGGCGCCGGTTGCGTGGTGGGGTAAAGCGCGTCTAACGGATTATATATTCGTCCGGCACACGAACGCGCAAACCCGCTGGCAGTAACATTTTGTACATCCGCCACCGCAACCACTGATACGCACATAAATTAATTTACATTAATCTCCCTCTCTCTCTTTATATCTTCACCTCACTATCCTCCCGTTCACTAACCTGTCTGTCCGTCTTCCCAAGTCTGTGCGAGTTTGTGTGCAAACATATACCTGCTGCGGTACTCGCGGTGCAAATATTCCGAATTCATCCGAACGAGATTATAACAATAATAATATATCGTATCGCGTAGAAACATAATAATAATAATAATATGTAAAGGCATGTACCGCGTACTTTCAACGCTTTTGTCGCCAATATTTGTCAGCAACCAGAACAGACGACGAAGACGACTTCGACAACAATGGTGAATTTGTTTAAGTCCGTCTCTCATTCGAGCGCCGTTTTACCCACCCTCGGCCCGCCGAGCTGCTGTTCACATGGATTTCGCCATTTTCACGGATCTCACGCCAACCGAGAGAAGAGATAAAAAACGAAATTCGTTTATCGTAGGTATTTTTTTTTTTTTATCTCGACGAGTGTATATATTATTATATTATACAACAATAATATTAATAATATAATACGCTCACGAGTGGGCGAAAGTGCGTCGATACAAAGACACATCAAGGCGGAACAAGTGGACTGTTATCCAAGGAGAGAAATAATAGGATTTCCGCCGCCGCTGCCGTCGAGAGTATAATTGAAAACGTGGGTAAGGTTGGCGACGCGAATAGTACGAAAAAACTCGAAAATTCGATAAACAAAATAAATAAAATAATATCGTCGTATCCTTTTCCCCAGAGACGCCACCACGAGCTCGTAATTTGTTTTTTTTTTTTTTTGTCACTCTTGTTGTTCTTTTCAGTGCATGTGTATTAATACATAGGTATAAAGGATAATTCGCTAAGCACGCAAATTCTCATTTTTTTTCATTTAATAATTAATGCATTCAAATTTTAATTTTTAGAATTTTTAAACATACTTGAAGACCATATTACCAGATTCGTGAGATTTTTAGTACTAGGTACTTAAGCAGTATCCTATAGACATACAATAACTATTGTTTTTCAAACGAGAACCCAATTTTAAACTATAAATTGTTCACTAGAAAATGTTTTTGAAAATGTTAATGTAGATATGCCATTCAAAATTCTAACGAGTAACTTTTTAATTATTAAATGTTGTATACTAAGGAATAAGGATAATAGTCCTTAAAAATGATTTGACAAAAATATAAAATCGATTATATTATTGAATTTATTATTAATTAAACATAGACCATTTTCAAAAGTTTTAGATGTTGATAGATTAATATTAATTACTTAAATTTTCAAATTACTATAGCCATTATATCTTTCAAACCCATCACCGTGAATCCGATCCTTAAAATACACAAAGTTAAGTAACTCAAAAACTATTCGTTCGAATTTTGATTTTGATATGTTAAAACGTTGAAATTAATCATTTGCTAGTTCAGAGTAAAAAAATGGGAGTTTTCACTTAAAAAATAAAACCTTTCAGTTCTACAGGAAACCTATTTTAATAGTACAAAAAGTAAAAAGTATTTTTAAAATAATTATTTTAAATATAATCTTCAAATATATACAAAATCCTGATTTTGAATAACTATTTATTGATACAATACCTTGTATATACAGAGGGATTCAAAAGTTATGTTACAGCCATTTTATCACATAAATATTCAAAATACAGAAAAATGTATAATATAAACTTTTTTGATTTAGTAACATTAAAAATGATTTGTACATTTTATAATTTTTTACAATATATTAGAAGGGTTTTAAGGGGTAAACTTTAGAAACTCAAATAAAAACTTGAACTTTTTTTTGTAAACTTAATATGAAGACATTTTTTTAATACATTTTAGTGCCCGAACAACATAAGTAAATGGAAAACTCCGTGCTTAAAAAATATTTAAAGTTTTTATAAATATCTAAATTTGACCGGCAAAGCCTCCCTCCCCATTAAAATATTGTAAAAAATTTCAAAACCTACAAATCAATTTAGACGTTACTAAATAAAAAAAAAAACTTTCGTTTCATACATTTTTCTCTATTTTGAACCAATAAAGAGGACGTAATATAAATTTTAAATTATCATGTATAATATATATTTTTTGTATTTGTGTACCTGATAAAAAAAAATTAAAAACCGCGCGCAACTGTATGACATTATTATCTTCCCATTGTCTAAGAATCGCACAAATACGTGCGAGACTTCACGAGGACGGACACCGTTTTTCAGACAACGTGTCGACAAATGGGCCATTACTTATTGCCGCCGTCGTCAGGCCCAAATATATACTCACTCTCCTCTGCATAATAACGACCTTACAATAATTTATTCAGCCTCTCATGACGTTGTTGTTGGCTTTCTTTCTCATCTTCCCGTCGTCGTCGTCGTTATAATAATAATGTGTTATAACTATAATATAATATACTTAATAAATATATGACACGCATAATAATTTACCATATCGTGTGCATGCTCGATATTGTATTTTCCGATCCGTTCACGTCGATAAAATCCATCATAATTCATAATACACACACACTAACACAGCCGCATATATATCTTTATAATATATTATATTTTATATTAGCAGCCATCGCTTTCTGTGATCCACATATGAGTGCATAATATAAATGCTATATTAGAATGCTTTGTCGGTCGCCATTCTACTCTCCTTCCAAGCCGACACACGGCGAAGTATAATATAATTGCAGTAATCTGTGTCAATGATATCATATTATATTTTATTTACGTATGAACAGAGTTATCGATTTACACAGCTACTCTGAAAGTCGATGTCACTAACTGTTAATTTTTAAATTCTTGCAAATTCTTACACGACGTTTTTACGATTTCTTATCATAAACCTACCGGTTTTTAAAAAATGTTTATGCACACTTCTATTGATGATTTAAATCTCACAAACAGTATTATAGCAGAACACCTTTCTAATCATTTCCGTAAAATGAGCATTCATAGTTAATTAAATGACCGGAATAGTGTGGATCACACATGAAATATTTTGTAAATATGCAGTAGTTCTGTGGTCGAATGCCTAAAATTGTATGAAAAAACATTATTATTTTTTCAATAGCTCTAAAATTGACACAGAAAATGAGCGCAGACGGATGCGGACACACACTTGTTGGCGCGCGAGTACGTCTTGTTCGTCCGTCCACTCGAGCGGCATATGTGTTTGACAAGAAGAAAATGATAGAAAATGGTAGAAAATGATAGAAATAATAATAAAAAAAAAAAAAAAAAAATGATTACGACTCTCGATTAACAACACTCGATTTTACCGCGTGACAAGCGGCGAGTATAATAAATCATGACGACGATTCCGTCCCATTTTACTATATTGTATTGCACTATTTCGTGTAACGACGTGCAGAATACTTATAAACACTGTGTATTACAGTCCAGGACGAATATTATACGTAATAATAATAATATTATATTATACGTGTGTGCACATAATTAACACGATGGGTATCGATAAAACAATACACGCGTAGTTGACGTAACCTGCACCGTCGTCGTCATCGTCGTCCAATTTTACCCAAACCGCGTGATCGATATTTTCTTTCAAATGTTGGGCGTTTCACGCTGTAGGTACTTAATATAATATTATTTTGTTATCGCTATCGAAACGCTTTCGCGTTATAAACCGTTTGCTCGGATGAACTGCGACACGCAAATGTTATCCGTTTCGACCGGTTCGTCTGGGCACTCGGCGACCATCACTGTTTTTTTTAGAATAAAAAAAAAAGACAGCAGACCGAAATCTATGTTTTTTTTCAATATGACATACTGTTGTCGGATCAACGCTTTTTTTTTTACCAAATCGTAATAGTTGCTCCAAGTGGCCAATAGATGATCTGGACGCGAGTTATACCTGAGTTCTTAAACGTAATGTGATCAGGCATTCTGCCTGGTGCGTAGTATACTTGAATTATTATTCCACGTAATACGTGTACATGGGGAAAAACTTGTTTTCGGTGATAGAACACGCCCCTGAGATGAGAATAATGATATAATTTTATAAGATATTTTTTGGGAAAGATATTAGAGATAATATTGTCAACGTTTATTTTCATCCTCGAGGTATTCGCGCGACTTCAATACATAATACATTTCATAAAACGAATCGCGTAATTTATTGACAACGAATGATTTATGTCCTTCTCCCGCTTCATTAACTCTTTTTTGTTGTGTATACTTTACTGATGTCGTCTTAAGCGATTATCATATTTTCAACACTTTGTTAGTTAATAGAGTCTTTTAAACACGATATTTAAACGTGATGAAATTTGTTTTGAGGTGATTTTGCTTGAAACATTTTTCTTTAGACATTATATTAATATACATTGTACAAAATGTATATATTATAATATTACGAGTTAAGTCAAGTTACATATAGTACTGCAATACTGCAATTGGTTTATCCTTTAAATAAACTTATAAAGAATAAAGTTTAACTGTAACTATATAAATTATATTTAATTTGTATCAAAACGGCTATGAAATTTTAGAAGTTATTTATTTTTTTAATATCCTCGTAAGAACATTATTCAAAGGATTAAATACAATTTTAACGCGTAAATTACAAAATTTCATTTTTAGAATATGAATGAAATTAACCCAATAATTATATTTTATTGTCATTATTTTATTATCGGTTCCATAATATAAAACGTATGATACTTTACAATAATACAATATTATTAAAAGTTAACACGGCGTTATAGATAGGCAATTCAGCTGCACTACTAATGTGTGACACATTATATTATTATGTTAGCGATAATAAAATTATTAATTATTATATCAACTATTGTATTATTTACCTCAATTTTGTGTCCTTATCCTAACAATAAATTTTATTAAGGTACGTCGCTTTATCAATGATAATTTTAACTTTCCAAAAACTACACTCTAAAGTGACTAATGGCTAGACACTCAACATTTGCATTCCTCCACATACTTTTAAGTAAAAACAAAAACACCAGACATGCAATGCGTTTGCACTTTTGACACATTTTCTTCGAGAGCTTTTTCCACTTCAAAAGTCTTTTGGTGTACCCCGAAGAAATGAGATATACCTACGATTGGGTACAGTAAAATAATAATTATAAAAATAATAAAATTAAATACAAATAATAATTAATTAATTTGATTCTCATGAATTTATTATGCACATTACGTGTTGATATTATATAATGTATTCAGTTAACTGCCACTTCAATTAAAAATAATTTATGAAAGCCAACAAATTCAAGTCAAATTATCGTGCAATAACAAAACAAATTAATATCGTTTTAATTAATTTCTATAGTATATTAATCAGAATTATCTAACACTCGGAAATTGGAACAATTATTTTGTTTAATTAGAAACACGTAATTAAATAAGCGAGACACTTCAATAATATTGTGTTACTATTTTATAAGGTATCATATAAAATATATTATTTAATGTAAATCAAGAAAGTTTAAAGACGCATTCATAACGAAATATACCGATAGGATTTTGTTCAAGTCGGGTAGGTCGTAAATTACACGTTTTCTAGAATATATTCTCGTAATATTCAGTAAAATCAATGAAAAATCACCTATGCAAAGTACCAGCTTTGCTCGGAATCCATATATATATATATATATACATAAACATATAATAACTTTTGTTGTGAGTGCTTCTTACCCAAGAAACGGTGGTATAACGAAGGTACGTAATAAAAAAAAATAAAACACTTCGCTGCTCACCAACTGTGCTTGGGCAAATCCGCAAATCTAGAATTGTACCTCATTCGAAACATTAAAAAAAAAACCAACGCATGTATTGCCAATATTCAGTTTAACTGGCTGTATATTATCATATTCTATTTCACAGTGATAAGACGATGTTTGCACAAAAGAACAAAATCTAGAAACAATATTACAATAGTGTGTGAAATGCGCTTAAATCGATAAAAAACCTAAGTGATAATCAAAACTCGTGCCTATAAACATATTATAATAGACATATTTTTTTTTATTTTATAACGACGTTTTAAACGCCTTTGTGCCCAACGAAATAATTTATTTTTCAAACGCTCATTACCACTCCGTTTTTACACTCAATTAACACTGATTTTCTGCATCAGGTTTTTAACCGGCACATCTGCAGTACACCCCACGGGAATCGGTTTAATGGATTTTGAAGGTCCAAAATAAACTGGATTATTCATTTTTTTTTTTTTTTAAATCCAAAAATATTTTTATGATTACAAACAGTACAATATATATATATATATATATATTGTGTTGGACCCGGTAATACGAAATTATACGAATGCGTATTTCTCAGCCGGAAGTCCTCGTTTTTCATGATATCCTAACAGTGAATATTAATGTACGCCCGGAAAAAGGTTAAAATAACCCCAACAGTATTGCCGTATACGCGTGGAATTTTCGCTATACAAGTATAGCCGTTTCAACATGTTTTGTAGGTTTTTTTGGTTCTTATATATATATATATATATATATATTTAATTATCAACGAAACAAGAAATAAAATTTTTTTCTCATTTGCAAATCTTTTATCACTATCTAATATAGGGCGTGTTTTTTTTAACGTTACAAGACACTCGTTATATTTTTCAAAATTATAAACTGATTCGAAAATTAGTTATATCATTATAGTTACTAATATTGACAGACTTCTGTTTTAAAATTCGATTTCATACATTGAACAGCTCATAAAAATCTTCTGCTCTTGAGTATTGAATTTAAAATATAAAAAAAAATATTAAAAAGACGACGATAAAAAAATATATATATTTTTTTCAAAAAATGTAAGTAATAATAAATAATGAGCATTTTACGTCAAAAGAATAACACTGTATTTGTGTACCTTTACCCTATCTTGTATTATTTCAAACCGCGATAATATTCTTAAATTATTGTGATTTGTAACACATGATGTCATAAAATAACTGTCCATACATCAGTTTACGATTTGTATTTTTAAAATGAGATTATTTTTCACGATAAAACACTACCTATTCAAGATTATTTGGTAGAATAATTTTCAAAAAATAAAACCAGAAGTATATAATATCATATATATTAGGCTTTGTATGCTATTACGAATCACTTTTCTCGGAACCTTTACCTTGGCAGAGTACAAAAGTGATGACTTTTGTTGGAAAATTTGATAGTAATAATAAATCAAGACCATTATAAAATAAATTCTTAGCACTTGTTGACATATCTTAAACATTTTTCATTGGCCGTTGTTTGTTTTTTTTCTCTAATTTTTAGATAAACGAGTAAGAAAATAACTTCTTAAAAGTAGCGTCCACATAATTATTTCTCATATAATAAAGACGTAGAACACGAAACTCTTAGACCAGCTTTTCTTAAATAAGTGTTCAAAGACATAGAAAAAACAGCCAACAAGTATCATTCCCGAGAAATATTAATAAAAATATTAATTACTGGAATGACATTATGGAGGACCTTAATGTTATCATTCCTGAACAGAAGATTTGTATTTTAGAATAATTTGTTTCATCGAACGCACGTAGTGTAATATATTATTATGCTGGTAAATCTTAAGTGTTTATATCTTGTGATAAATCTGATGGACTATATTATTATTATCTTAAATAACAGGAAGATAAATTATTGTACAAAACAATTTATATATATTAAGATCTTGTGAATGTACTACTTGTAAAATACGCGTTGTTAAGTTTATAAATGATCAAAACAACGTAAAATGGTATAGTTTAAAATCTTTGAAATAAAAACCATATTATAACGTAATTACTTTGAATCAAAAGATAATTGCATTTTTATTCTCTAACGAAACACGCTGCTGTAACGATTAATACACTGTTCATCGGTTGAATCTGTTCATTCACACACTAATCGTTCGCATTTTTTTTTTTACTCTTCGACGTGTTCTTATGATAAATAATATAAAAATAAAAGTTTATTCATTTTTCACGGAGGAAGATAAAAACTAATGTAATATTTAATAAATTAATATATTGCATTGTGCAAGTTGTAATCACGAAGCTCTATAGACGAATAGACTAAAATCGCGTGTACAGCAACTTTCCTCGACTTTCTGCTTTGGGATGCGTGACCCGAAAAACATACACAACGAATGGCAATTAGGTTAAACATTTAGTAACGAAAATCATATTATTTTCAATGTTCGTTTGCGATAAGTTTTCCAAAATTCAAAAAACCTCTTTATGTGTATATACGTTTAAAATTAAATAGTTGCTACGCAGACGCACTCCAAACCTAAGTACGATAAAAAAACGACCGGATTTACTATATAGGTAATATTATATTTCCCATTGTCGATCGGAATATTAAATTATGTAATGGATTAGAGGTTTTAAAAATATTATCTTTGGATCCAAAAGACGACATGTGCGATGGTGAAGGGAGATATGACTTACTCGAAAGAGAATAAACAAAAAAATATAATAATGACGATGATGCGATTATTATATTATCAATATCTAAGCTTAAAACATTTATTTCAGTTTACTAAGCATAACTATACATATCTTACTTATTGATAACTTATGTGTATTATATATGAGTATGCAATATATTTACATTCATATCAATGGATCAGCAAAATCATGTAAAAAGACAAAGTCGAGTAGAAAGTCTGTATATGTTATTATAAGTAGGTATAATTTCTGTATACAATTGAATATGTTTTATTAGAATAAATATTGTTGAAATGTTTTCGATCATTGTTTAATAGAATTATAATATACAGTTTGTGATAGAAATAATGTATTAGTATAATCAATAATACTAATGATATATTCAAGGTTTTAACTATTTTTCTCTTATTATTATTTTCAGAATAAAACATTTTTAAATCTTGTCGAGAACAAAAGTTATTAGACATATATTTTCTCATATTTTTCAATAATTGTATTTTTATTCTTACTATATACGTATATCTATTTAAATTGAATATATATTATAACGCCACACCGCAGTCACAAAATAAAGTGTCGTAGCGTACAATATTTATATTTGACGCCAAACTTTCATACTTTTTTTTTGGGAATTTATTTTTTTTTTAAAAAAACAGTACCTTTGCAAAACAGTTAATCGGGTTTAACGTAATCGATACTAATAGCGTGCGTAAACGTAGAAAGCACGAAATTATAATACTTGAATCTGTAAACTGCCTGTTATAACGATTTTATAATATAATAAATTACCTCACATTCGCTTAATGCAATTTAAATAATCATTTTTTCACATTTACTCGGCTATTACCAAACGCATTAGGGTAATATTCTCGGTCGTAAGTCGTGATAAGTTTTTCCCTGCACGAATTAGCCACTTTCCATTTTACTAGATTTTTTAGTGAAAAAAATAATATACAATATTATTGCACCACTTATGTTGTATATTTTAAAGTTCAAACTGGATCGATACAATAATAATATCGTAATTTTATGTTCGGCTATCTTATTCATTTTTAGTCACCTTCAAGCGTATTGATAAATCAGAACGGTTGAATTTTTAAACCATACGAACTTTAGAATATTAATAACTAATGCCATTTATAATGTCTTATGAATAATTTGAAAACAGTGTTACTTTTTTTTAGCATAACAAATAATATTTCTAAAATATTCCACGTAACTTTTGAATAAAACTGCACTACATTTTTATTCGATATGATTTTTTTAAAGTGAATACCGCTAAATAAATAAATATATCTCCAACACCATTTTCATAATTTCTCCTTTTTGACATTCTTAAAAGCACACATACTATTATTCATGAACAAAATAATGTCTTCAGAATTTATATTTTTATTACTATTTTTCCTCACTCGTGTATACTGCAGCAGTGTCAAATGTCAACTGAATTTCAAATGCCGACCAATAGTTGTTTTGATTTTAAATTTTCAAAGAGATATTTTATTCTGATACAACAATTTGTTAAATATTTACGTTCATAGTACAGCACTAGGCAGGTAGTAATACATTGAAAATCCTTTAAATGACTTGGAATTTGGCAACAGTGGAACGTAAAAAAATGTTTTGCCTCGAATTCGAGATTTTCATTTTAAATTCGTGATTTACAACGTAACGAGATTTATCGACTGCGATAACATTATGCTCTAATTCAAGAACTTGTAGTGTAATGTACAGTATTTAAAAGTATTGTATTATCTCTGCCAATTAATTAGAATTTGACATGAATTATAAACAACAATTTCGTGTTTCACCGATGTTTATAGCAACGAAAGAGATATTTTTCCCATATTATCCGCCGCATTAATAAATATATGTATTTAATACTTATTTCCCGACCCCACACACACACACATTATATAAAGTCTATATTTCGTATGCGTGTGTGTATGTAACTTACGGCCAAAGCCGTAAACGATGGTAAATGACGTTAACGCGCGGGCAAAATTATAATATCCCACTAAATTGGACAATTATTATAGTCAATGGTCGACCATTGACGGTATCGGACAGGTATTTCGGGATACGTTGAAAACGTTCGAATTGCCCCGTTATTAATGTTAATAGCCGCCTCTTTCGACCGTTTTGGGTGTAGTTGAAAAACATAAAAGTACACTAAATCAGTGGTGGGAATCGCACAGAGATGCCGTGGCTTAATAATAATAATAATAATAATAATAATGATGATGATAATAATAATTTATGTCCATGTACGGTTATCCCGTTGACGGGCTCGCGGACCGAGAGGAATAGAATAAACAAATCTTGGGCAAGAAACCCCGCGTGGTGGAGGATTATCTAACCTTAATTATTTAAATTCTCGTACAAAGTGTGTTTGCGAAAGAAATAAGCAGACTGTCTACCAGTAAAACTAGTGGATAAGCATCTTCTAAATATAAAGCCCCTTGTTGAAGGTTCTGTCGTTATATCCGGTGGCCTCCCTCCTCGTACTAATACCATTGTAAATTATTCTCCGTATCATATCATGTATTTTGCATACTGTAAACATGCTACTGTTTGCGAAACATGATCTATTTAAAAAAAAATGCCATCGGATAAACTTACATACAAATATTGTGTCAACCACATTGATGAGACTATTTTCTTATGTGTTGATATATAAAACGGAGATTCCTCTGGTGTTTCAAAACCAACGGAGTGTCTGTGTTCGATTCTGTTTTGAAATAGGTAAAAATGGCAGAACGGAGACACTTGAAATGATCGAGCTGGCATTCCGGAAAGTTTTCACGAAACCGAGAGAATTGTAACTTTAGCGTGAACGAGATGGGAATTTCAAGAGTGACCTTGGGAGCCGTCGAACGAAACTTTGCAGGCGATTCGTTTGAATGATCTGTTGTAAGTATCTCTTTCACGACGT
Source organism: Pentalonia nigronervosa (assembly GCA_014851325.1). Lineage (NCBI taxonomy): Eukaryota > Metazoa > Arthropoda > Insecta > Hemiptera > Aphididae > Pentalonia > Pentalonia nigronervosa. The sequence goes on along the minus strand of JACXSJ010001094.1, from coordinate 42,563 downwards.
TTACAATAAATTCAACGCAATGCACACAAATCGTGTAGTACTGTTCTCACACCGCTGCTGTGCGGTTTGTGCGATCGAGAACGTTCTACGCAGTAAAATAATAATAATTAATGGCGATTTCTCATCAAACGATATACGATTTGCGCACGTCTATAAATTATATGACAATACGTGTACCCACACGGCCGTAGTTCACTGTGGGTGTCAGTCATAATATATACTCACAGATGCGCGCACTGATGTGGTCTCATCCGTAATTGTCCAATATTACGTAGAATGATTCAACTGACGCTATACCCTAAAATTTTAATATTAACAACGAATTTATTCGAATTCTGATTTTTTTTTTATTTTTAAGTCGGTATATATCTATTATGCATAGTGACCATATTTTCAACAACTTATATTTTTATACCTTATAATAAGAAGTATTCTATGTGATGCAAATTTCTAAATGCAAAACAACGTTTTTAATTAAAAAATTGATAAATAAATGTTTTTTTTTTAATAATTATGATGTATTTAAATGAAAATTCGAACTAAAATTCGAATTAAAATGAATATCTATACTCACGATAATAGTATTTAAAAATGTTTTTAGAAGATTTGTAATATGAATTCTTATATTCATTATAGTCAGATAGTTTTTAAAAATTATGAAATTTGTATAAGTGGATTAATATTATAATAAATTACTGAATTGTTCAATTCATCATAGCCCTCATATCTTCCAAACATAATATAGTCATGAATTTATAGTCCTTAGAAGATACAACAATTTCAATTACTCGAAAACTACTTGCTTGAATTTCAATTTAGATACATCAACATTTTTAAAACTCATTAATGTCATCTGTTCATAATTGACTGAAAAAGATGATTTTTTATTTTAAAAAACTATTTGCAATTGCCTCAGGACACTTCTAGTATAAATAATAACATTAAAAAAATCAAAACTTTTTAAAATATTGTCAGTATACTTAAAAATTCCAGAAATCAACATTTTGATAAATTAACTCTACACTAAGCTACGGGCTCCGTTTACCGATTGATAACTTGACATTTTATGACTTTCGGTATAAACGGTATTCGCCTATCGGCATATCAAATTAATGTTGATCAGTATCGTGTTGTACTACTCCTACGTTAATAATGGATATAATTAGTTTGGCTTACTCATATTAACCGTTATAAACAGTCAGTTCAATCATAATATGTTATTAAAGTTGAAATTTGTAATTTCATCACGAATAAAATAAAAAAATCATAAATAAATTCAAAGCTACTAAAATAATAATATGCCTGTAATGGCATGTTATTCGCTATTGTTGTTATCTGCAAAAATTACGTAGGTACTAAAAATAAATATTAATTTTTAAATAATTTCCTCGAATATTAAAAATAACACACAAACCCAGTTCCCGGCATTCCTATTATTGAAACGACTAAAGTAACGACTTCAATATTACTCAGGTGTCTGATGGACATTGGCATTATTTTGTTCGCAGAAAAACATAGAACCGTGTTTTCAAAACCATTGTACGGAAAATATGTGGAGATAGATTAAGAGAGAGCAGCGTATTCGTCCGGTCGAGCTGAAGACGTACGGTTTTCCCGAGTGCAAAAAGAAAGAGGGAGGCACCATTAATTTTTCGAAGTGGATTTATGAACAGTCTTCCCGTCGCCGTTAAAGAAGGGATGAGACGTCAAAGCATCTCGTTTCACCACTACTCTTCCCGTCCGTACTTCCGGGAACAAGCGAGAAGAGAAGGCGGTATAGGGTTTATACAAAATCGTACTAGTATATCTGGTGTAGTGTGACAGAGCGTGCTGAAAGCCGACAAGATGGTTTTAAAAACCGAGAGACACACTAATTCATTTGAGCCGTGGAGTTTTTTTTTTTTTTTAATTGCTCTAAGTACACGCCATAGTGATGTATTTTTTTTCTTGTGCCCGCCAGTATGTCTTTGAACAGCGTAGTAGGCAATATTTCAAGGTGCTTCAACACCGCAGACGAGGGGAAGTAATAATAATATTACTAAATACACTTATACGTTAGGAAATTTTTGTATTGATATCAAAATCGTTTGTTATGTTATTATTATCATGATGCATCAATACATTGTATTGTTATAGTACGTTTCGCCGTGTGATAAACGCACCGCGATAACGACTATGCGGTATAAAGATAAGATAGATTGGAGTCGTACAAAGTGCTCGAGTAAAATGCAAAAACAAACAAGTGTGGGAACTTTCGCTTTTCCCAGTGGCATCACATATTATTGTAAACATGAAACATTAAAGTGAATAACGAAATATTATCTATATCGGTCGATCCATTTAACGCAAAACACTCATTGTTTCAAAAACCATTAATGTTTTTTTAAAAATATTGGTTAGGTTTTCAATAGGATCTCAAGTTGTTAAAAAATACAACAATTTAAAAATAATATATTTTTATTATATTTGACAGTTATCAGATTTTTTAAATTGTATACTTTTTAAAAACAACGTGCAGTTTTAATTTCTCATACCAACACAGAATATTTTTCGAGTACTTTGGTAATACATAAAAATCGAATTTTGAACAAGAGTAGTTCATATGAGTTATAAATATTTGAAATTTAGATGAGTGGTGTAGAAAAATTGTTATTGTTATACAGAACTAAGTACCCCGCAAAAATTGAATCACTATTTAGCCATCTAAACTTTAAATATTTATGGTTAATAAATTATAGTTGTCCTAAATTTGATTATTAGAGATTAAAGTACTTTGATTATAGTATTCTGTTTTGGTGTATGAAAATAGTAAAAAATTATTATTCAAAAAATAAAAAGAATAAAAAAAAAAAATTGTTTTGTTACAAATTAAAACCATGTAAAATAGATATCTTCAAAAACGTTAGTATTTTTCGAAATAATGAGAATATCTTACGTTAAATAGAACACTCCGTATTATAAATATAATATATATATATTATAGTTATACTTTATATTATAATATTATTGTTTTCTACAAATAAACTCTTTATATATTTTTACTCAATTTCATTGTTATTTTGTGTATAATATTCAATACGGAAAAATAATATTTTTATCAACCAACTTTATTCGCACAAAATAACCGATACAATTTTAATATACCGTATAATATAAATGATGTGAATCTTTGAGATCAATCATAGATCGATTTACCATACTACGCTGCTGTGTTTAATATTATAATATCATCGTACGACAAACTGATATTAAGTATATACAAAGATATGGAGAAACGTAAATTTGTTTTAAGCTATGGAAATAGAGACGACGAATAAATTCATAAAGGAATTTCCCTCCGAACACGACGCACATTTCCGCATATCTGATGATGTCATCTCGTCCGCATCGCGTATAAATCGTGAAAACAATACAATTTGATTTGCATCACGAACGACGTTTTATATTATTCATATCATCATTATTATTATTATTATTATTATTATACGGCACTAACTTATGCGAAGAAAAACATTCATTCGCAATCTGTGTGCCGACCGAGTGAAAGTGAAATAAAATAATGTACGCGAATGATTTATTTTCTCGTACGATGATTATCCTGCACAAGTGGGAAAAAATTGTACTTACGGATATGAGAAAAAACGAAAGACTGGAATCTTACTATTATATAAAGAGACAGCGTTTGTTTGTTTGTACGCAAAAATCTTAAAAGTACTCAACGGATTTTAGTACAATCTTCACTATTAAATAGGTTAGACTCAGAGAAGGTTTTAGTGTATAATTTTTTTGAAAAAATTAATTGGGTGCCGAAAAAATAAAACAATGTGAATAATTAAACGCCTTACGTCATATTCAGTGATGTCTGGTTCGAGCTACAGACGTGTTACAACACTTTTTACCCGATATCCGTCGTTTGCGTCGTACTAATAACTTAGAATATATTCACACTCGCCACCGTTGTAGCAAATATGTCAATAGTTGAAATTATGAAAATATGTTTAAAAACTCCGGGGAAGCCCGGAACGATCACGGCTCATATAGGACAGCTATATATATATATATAGAAGATGAATAAATTGTAGGTGATATAAAGTTCACCGGGTCAAATATATTTATGAAAAATATAACAATAGTAAAGCATTGCCGGGTCAGCTATAAATTTATAAAAAAAACAAATCTTTGGCATGGGACTTACACACCGCAGGTGGATTGCATACCTGATAATTTACTGTTCACATATTTCCGCGATCCAATACAGTGGATTACCTAAGTGGTTTAGATGAATGTAAATCACCTGAGGTTAATCTTAACGTAATATCTGGCTCACGCAACGCTGGGCGGGACAGAATGAGACGGATCAGACTTTTCACGATAAAACAAATAAAAATACATAATGACCCAAAATAAATTGAATATTGTTGTAACGATATTACTTAGTATATTTTAACCGTTATATTAAAAATAAAACATATTATTCTTATAGATTTGGCATTATTAATTTTTTTAATGGACAACGAAGTGCACGAGATCAGCTAGTAATAATACTCGTATAAGAATAGACGACGAAATTGCTCGTCTGATTTTTTTTTCATTCAGTTTCCTTTTGTGTTTCGCCTATACACCGTGTGCTATATTATGATATTAAGTGATTAACATTAATAACGTTTAATGGTGCCGATTATGATACGGTTTGTAACTCGAAAATATTTTTTGGGCTCGTGATTACACCGTCGCCGTAGTCACATTATTCAGATCAAAATCTAATTTTTGGGAAACCAAAAACATTGTTCAGTCGAATCGAAATCCATCAGTGTATAGATCGTGGTCCGTGATAATAATAATCGAGTATAATATTGCGGCAGGAAATCAAACGTCATTTAGAGCTTTTGAGGTTCAACGGTGATTTTAAAACGTCCTAAAAAATGATTAAACCGTATATACTGTGATGGAAAAAAATGTGGTGTGTACAAAAAATAGTTTATACAAATGTTTCCCATAGGACATAAAACGGTCGATTTCATAATGTGGAAAACAAAGCTATATGTTTTTCAAGAACATAATATTCAGGACATTGATGAACGACAAAGACGATTGTTTTTTTTATCGTTTACTTTGCGGTTATGAAATACATTTAACATACGATCCAATTATCATGATTAATAATATGTGTGTGAAAAAAATAAAATAAACTTGAAGTTATTCTTTTGTAATGTTGTAAACATATGTTAGCTTTATAATACAATATAGATAAACGAACAAAATACAATGCCAAAACTGCAAGCGTCTGCACAATATGAATTTTTAGGCGAAATCAGACGGATTCAATAGAAATTGTAGTAAAAAAAAATAAAAGGTTTTTTTTGCGTACCTAGCGAGTGCAACGAGATTTTTATAATAATAAAATCCTAAAGGTTATCATAATAACAATAAAGCAATAAAAATAAATTAACAATGCACATTGTTAAAACTGCAAATGTTTTACGTGCATTTTGAGTTGAAACCAGAAATATTCCATAATAATTATTATTCTTGTAAGGGTAAACGGGGCCTTTCTGTGTACCCAGTGCAACGAGAAATTTTTCGGTGTTACCGACTGCAACGAGATATTCTCAAAGTTTAGTATATATTGCTAAAACATTACCACCACCTATATGTATAATAATACTATAACATTATAATTACAACAACAACAGATATCAGGATCGTAAAAAAAATTTCAAAATAAATAAAAAAAACGCTAACATATAAACGACATTCTTATCGCGCGTTATGATGTGATATTATTATGTTTTTCTCTGGTTTTCAACCCTACGCGAACCATATTTTATTCTACGACGCGCGTGTAATCGCAAAACTAATCAATACACTGGCGGGAGGGAAAAAAAAATTCAGTACCGTGTCACCGGATCCGCGCGGTCACACTACACACGCTTTAGTTGGAAATTAATTATACCGCACATGTAAACGTCAGTTTTGCGCTCATATTATTATCAGGCTCGTCGTTTCCCGTGGGAGCTGCAGCGCCGCTCCGGAGACAGTTAATAATAATGGACGCCGCGCTTTCTCGGAGACGATTTATCTCATCAGATTCGATGCGATTTTTCAGGGAGCGAGCCCGCAGATCTTGTAATCTCCGGATATTATACAATATATGCGATGGCCATAGCGCAGTGCAACCGAGGAGACCAAGAGGTTTGCTGCACTTCTAACCCGATTACGGTTGATTATGTTGTACGCGGGTCGAACGATCTGCTGCAGTCGCATATAATTCGCACGTTGTCTGCTGTCTCACATATTTTATTAATTATCGATAGGTACGCTGAAAATCTGTCGCACAGCCTCAGCGCACGATATCCGTCATCGAAAAATGTCGAAAACTCAACGAAACTATGATAATCATTATGAAGTGCCCGAAAATAATAGAGCACGGGCACACGACGACCGCGTTTTCGATTACTGATTTATTTACCAGTTTTGTGTCTTCTTATTGTTTTATGAGGAATGTATACGTGATACTTTACTATACTATATCGCTATTATGACTTATAATGTGGTTGCGTGTTAAAGGGTCGAAAGATCACCATAATCTTTGATCGAATTGATCAATTGGATTATATTCGTAATAATATCTCAGGTTAACCCTTTTATATATAAAAAAAAATGTGTTTATTAAAACAGACAATTCGACTGATGAGAAGATAAATGTGTTTGAAAAACCATCAGCGTCAGTGACCACATGACTGGAGTTCTACACGACGTAATATTATCGTTACACAGGGCGACTACTGGACCACTGTTAGATTTGCTCAATGTGATTTGGCATGATAGTATTCCTATTTATTTTTTTGTCCTACAATTTGCCAGGCGTGTTTCAATCAAATTTAATTCCTTTTTTAATTGTGTGATATATTTTGTTTGATAACTTTGGAAAAAAAACAAAATGCTTAAATTAATATAAATAAATACTTAATTGAAATATAATATAATATTGAATTGATAATATGAATATTTCAACGCTTAGGATGGTTTATCGATTAATTTGTATTTAATCGAAGCGACTATAGAATTGTGTCGTTCTAGAAAAAAGCGTTAAATATCGTTATCATTTTTTTCTTGAAAATGGTTTATTATCAGTAACGGTGATACGGATAATGGGTCCATCGCTGTTTTAAAACTATCATCCTTGACGTCTAAAAATACATAAAAATGCTACTTACATGTCGATTCTTTATATTGTTATTGTAAGCACATCAATAAAAATACATATTATTATAGCTAAAACGTGTGCGCTACTGATGTTGTAAGTAATAACGGAGTTAATGGTATAAATTACTTGCGTATTAAAAAAGAACAATAATTCTGACGGCGATTTGAAGACAAAAAACGCGTTCCGATTGTTCACTAGTAATGTGCTAAAAAAAGTCGATTTTTTGAATCGATCTCCTATGGACCGATCTTTTATTGTATCGATTCAATTTGATAAGAATTGGCGATATTTTTCTCCGTTTTTGGGTCGATCTCTGAAATGTTTGAAATCGTCGGGCATGAAACCCTTACATTACCTATTTTATTAATCGTTTTAAACCACACCGTCCCACGATAGAGCAAAGAAAAACAACACCATCTCTCGATCAAATAAAATTATAAAAATTATAGGTATATAAAATATTTGCGGTTTTTTTTTTAGACACCGATTCACGCATGGTAAATTGGGAATCGATTTTTTGGTAACGATTTTTTTTTTTTTAATCAATTTTTTTCATTTCGATTGAAATCTCGATTTAAAAATCGAATACATCGTTCAAAAATCGCCCATCAGATAATCAAAACACGTCTTTGACCGTTTCTTTCGGCCGTCATAGACACGCGCGCATGCGTATAACATCACATCGCGCAACGATAATTTCGTAATAATAACGATGACGTGATGTTCGGCGGACGCGTTTTTCGGGCATCCGGACCGCGTGTATCGGACCTTTGGCAGAAATTTCATTAGACGGGTATCCGTATTGCGCGACACGCTACACACCTATAAAACACGCCGTTCGCGTCGTGCGCAAACCGACCGCAGAGGGGACGACGACAGTGACGACGGCGGAGTCGAAGTGGAGGCGGTCAAACGACGGCCGGGAAATTAAAACCTCCCGACGACGGCCAATCGTCGTCGTCGTCGTCGTGCAGTCCGAGTCCCGATGCCAGGGTCGACCGCGACCGTCGGCACTCGGTGCGTGTACGTCGTACGAGACGGCCCGGCAGAAGTGTTGCGTTTAATAAATTATTACTATTTGCCTATCGACAGAGAGATGCTGCCCCGGACACTTTCTACTCTGTCGTCGGTCTCTCACACACCCCGACGACCGGTGTTCAGACCACATAACTAAAAAAAAATCATCCGGATAAAAATATTTTATCCAGATGAGTTATAGATAATCGTTAATTAAATATAAAAAATCAATTTTAATTTAATGGTTACAAAAAAAAAAAATTAACCCTAATATACATTGTGCTTGTATAATACGGTTGTTTTCGTCTCAATAGACTACATTGTGTTTATCAGTAAACATATATACTTCCAAAAACTATAAAATTATGAATGACTAGGGCAATAATACTATAAAAAATAATATTTATTACACGTACAATATTCTGTAGACCGTATTGTGTTACTTACAAGATGCGCCAGGGGCAAAGAGAATAAAATTCTCACACGCTGTGCTACGTCTCGCCGCTCGAGCCGATGGAAAATTTAATTATCGAACTCGTTTTGAATCCAACGGAATATTTCACTCGAAAATCATTGTTTACTGAATTTTATAATACTTAGCTATATAGTAATACCTTGCTATATGGTGTATATTGTGCACAATAGTATTATTGTTATATTTTATCGACAACCGTATTTTGTTCGCAATAAAAATAATTAAAACTGTTAATACAAACTTCATTGGAAAATGTTAATTAGTATTATGGACACAATAATCAATGAAACGTTTTCCGTCGTTGTAAATATTTTAACAATGAGCAAATTAAAAGTTTAGTGCAAATACAAATTATTATTTACCCAGCTATTTAAGAACCCGTTTCGTTTCTCAAAAATAATTATTAAAAGTATTTCTGGTGAACCGTCCAAGCCGATCATTATTTGTTCGATTGTTAAATAAAAAAATAATACTAATTTTATGTCAGCCCTCAATTTATTACTATTAAAGAGATTTGAAAACGTGTTCTAACCAACCGTACCCCACTCCACAATAAAACCTACTATAAAAACCTACAAACAGCTAATGGTCATAGTTACCAGGTTTAAGATCAATAATAAAAAGAAGATTTAGTTTTCAATCTTTAAAAAGTTCAATGAGATAAAATAAAAAATAACTACAGACACAAATTATTTCATAAAACTGTATTGGATGAATAATGTTTTTATTACTGACTTTCATTTAATAAATTATTCTACTGAAAATTAAAAGTTATTAACAAGTACTTGGGTGTTGTAAATTTATTATTGTTTTCAAATTAATTCAAAGGAATAAAAACAATATAATTAATTCATAAGAGTACAACTAAAAATATTAAACATAGAGCTATATAATAACCACTATCAGTAAATCTTATACTCTCTATCAAATTCGTTGTTTGGTTATAAAATAATAAATATAAAGCAAAGCGAAATAGTTTAATCAATTAACAGAAAAATGAAATAAAAACATAATACAATTTATAATCATAGTAAAAAATTAATATTTAGCTATTTTTTATAGACTTCAATTTATTATTTTATTTGTCCTAGAATTATATTCAATAATCTAATTGAAAATTATTTCCAATTGGACAATTGTTTAAAATATTTTTATGTTTATAAAAAAAATAGTAGTAGTTATTTTTTCCTTGCATAAGTTAGTATAATTATTTTAAAACCACGAATTTTTTTCTTTATGATCAATATTATATGTAATGATTTATTTTGTTTTCTGGAAAACGTTATTGGCGTTAAGAAGTTTCGGTTATGACTTCCAAATTTGTGGTTACAAATGGTTACGAATTTGTTACTAAAGCATGGTATCAATTTCGAAGAAAAAATTTAATTTTGTTATGGCAGGATACGCACCATTAGCATCAACCGAACTCAATTATATTATGTGATCATAAATTCGATAGGATATTTTGCGATGTCCGAAATTACCGAGTACTAATAGACGCCAATCATTTATCTATATATAACTTATTATATCGTTAGATAATCAATTTAGGAGATATTATTTAAATTTATAAAAAATATCACACACGTCGTATACAATGTGTTTTACACAAACGTATTTGTTTTTTTTTTATTATTATTAACTGTTCAATATTATTAGCTACTTATGAACGTTATAATATTATACACTAAATAATCCATTCGACATGATACACTCTATTTATTTCAGAAAACACTAACGGTTCTGAAAATATTTTTTCCGTATATTTTTAAATTCTTATAAGATATACATTTTGGAAAAAAATTAAGTTTTATTGTTTGAATGATATCATACATTTTTAATTTCATATTCCTATAAGCACACAATTATTCGAAGTGTTTTGCTCTATACACATGCAATTACAAAGAAGTAGTTTATTAAATTTATAAGTATTTAAAGTTTTGATGAACGAAGCAATGAGCAGTGGACTTAAATTTCACGGTGAATCCCTGTGACCACTTTACTACACTCATCTATAATTAAAATACTTAAAAATTATAATTCATAAACTTTTCGTTCAAAATTCTGTTTTTTTTTTATATCGAAGTACTCCAAAAAATATTCTGCTATGAAAAAAGAATAAAAAAATACATATTGTATATAATAAAAAAAGTAAGCGATTTAAAAAATGATAATGATAATAAATAGTAAAATATATTGTTCATATTTTTTTTTAGAATAATTTTATTTTTTACAGCTTAAAATAATGTGAAAAATATGTTCAAAAACGTAATTAATAGTTATTGAAATAATAAATGAATTCGTAAATGGATCATACGATATAATATAGACATATATAATATATATTAATTGTATATATTATACAATTAATAATTACGAAATTTAAAATAATATGGATATAATATTAATATATACCCATCATTAAAAATACTGGTTTTAAAAATTTAATCACAATATTAATTTTGGTTATAAGATCCAGGACTGTTAATAATGCCATTGTCTTCATTTAAAACTTTTTTCAAGTCGTTTGTCAAGATAATTCGTATGTTTTTAAATTCTGGGCATTCTTGAATCGTTTGTTGAATGATTAACTACCTAGTCAACTAGTCTCTTAGTACATATAGATGTTAGTTCTTTACTTACTGCATGGGTTATGAATAAATATCCAATTCTTGCTCTTGTTAAAATAACTTCCTATTGTATATTTAAGTGTTTGGGGAAATGTACCGTTATTTAATCCTTTTTTGATTTATTTTAATTTATAAGATAGTGGGATAGAATCCCGCAATAATTTTACAATGCCGACACACTTTTAATTTATACGGGATATCATGTATTCTTCTTTATGAGTATGGAGCGTCATTTATTTTTTCGGTATTTTAGAAGAAAATATAATTAAAATAAGATTATATAAAGAAAATAATAGTAAAGTACTTTATATTTTTATATTGTTTATCAAAATGTTTTCATCATATTTTTCATATTTGCCTATCAGATAATTCTACGTAATATTCATCCCTAATACAATTTTAATATTATAATATACAGTGTGTAAAACTGTTTTTATTAACAATTCTTAAGAATTAATTAGTGTGAAATAACTATTTAAACATGTTAAGAGTAAAGACGAAATTTAATTTTATGACGTCTTCAATATTCTGGATAAGATAGATTGCACTTCTCTCGTTAAACTTAACAAATTCAACATAAAATAATATGTATCTAATAAGAGCATATAAAGAGATACAAAACAGTATAAATTATATTGTAAAATATTCAGAATATTACTAGACACGTGTATAACAGTCTTGTTTTTTTTATAATTAATACATAGAAATATAAAACATCTACTGCCAGCAGTTTATTTTATTTTAACCGTTGAATATAAATTTCGTTAATTATTTAAATGTCTAAGGTACAGTATTAATTATCCAATACAACGCTTGTCACTAAACTGTAATCAAAACAGCAGGAAATGAAGAAGATTTCTCAATTATTGTGTTGTAATATACTATATTGAGCTTTTAATGTCCACTATGATACGATTGCATTATATTTTGAATTACAGAAACAATTTTAATCTTAACTACTTTATGCAAATTATTTGCAAGTGTTGAAAAGTGTAAAACATTAATGATTAAAAACTAGATACACATACAATTATACAACATGTCACAACGCAGCATCAAAAATAGTGAGTAAGTAACCCGATAACTAAACTAGAAAAACAGATGGAATGTTTTTTTAGTCATTAAATTTTATAGGGAATCAGCTTGACAAAAAATTAAAATCTTATCTAACTGAAATTATGTATATATATATATATATAAAAAAAAATAAAACGAAAGAATAAAAGTAGATAACACGCACAATTATCCGACAAAATCATAGAAATCAATCATTAAAGTATCTAATAAACATCATAGTAATTTATATGTTTACATATTATATATATTTTTTTATATATAATTTTATCACAATGTATGTATTATGCATTTATGTATAGTGATCTTCCACTCGAAGAACATTATAATAAACAATTTAAAATAAATATCTTAGAATAACGTCGTGCTCAAGATTTTATCTCAGAATTTGAAATTTTGATAAGCAATAAAAAAACAGTATCATAAAAAATGTTTGTTTACACAACAAAGTCTAATTAAAATAAAGTCAACTTTGAAGGTCTGTAAACCTTCAGAACAACCCTGTGCCTACACTTCTCTGATCGTCGTCGTTACTAACGATATTATCAAAACTGTTAATTTCAAAACTCAAAACCATTCAATTCTTAACACATGACGATTTTCTGGACTAAAATTAAGATATTACGATGGTCTTTGGCACGCTTTGACGTCGATCGTATTATATTCGGTTGAACTTGTTAAACGTTATCAATAGCGTCGATTTAATGCACAGCTAATCAGAACGTTCAATAATTAACGAGGAAGCGGCGGCGGTGAGAGGGAGAGAGAAAAAAAAGAAATACATAATAAATACATTAAAAAAAATTGACAAGAGTGGGGAACGTAATTAGCGATAGGTTGAACAAAAATGTTGTACCGTTTAGAAAAATAATGAGAGGTCGGTCACTAATGACCTTACGTTTTAAGCCTCCAAACACCCCCAGCATTTTGATTAATGACACGTTCAGGAGAAAATCGGTGATCCTGCTCTCATATTATATATATATATATATATAATAATAAATAAAAATATAAATTTATGCACAAGGGATTATATGTGGTTTATTATTTTTTAATATTACTTTTTTTCCTATCTAGTTGAGAGGTTATTGGGTTTGGGTCACCGAGGGAAGAATTAATTGAGTTAGGCTTTGATAATGTTGGAACTTGAAAAATATGAATTGTTTTCAGCTTTATGAATCCCGTGCAACCATGGATGATTCATTAAAAGACACACATCGACAAAGATTTGATGTTTATATTTTTAGTCAACGGTCATAATAGTCTCTCGATGGTGTTGTACGAGTTTCCTATGTAGATTTGTGAATAGTGATTTTCTGAGTATAATGAGAAGATTTTCAAAAGGTAAATCTGCAGACTAAATTCCCGTTCGTTACAGTTCAATACACATATTACAAGTGTATAATATTTATATCGATAAAATATTAATAATAACAAATGTCTTACTCACATTTATAATATACATTTTCATTTTATTGCCAGTGCTCTCATTAAATAACACCAAATAAAAAAATTTGTATGTATTTACCTGTAACAAAATAAAAAAATTCATTAGTACAATATCTTAACTTGTCTCTCAAAATAATTATAATTTTTAATAACAATGCATACACGTTTTTATTATTTAAGTTTTATTTCAAACTCTACACCGAATAATATATTACAATGTACACAGTAAATTAAATTGTTAAAGCACAAATAAGGGGATTCATATTATAATTTGTAAGCTTAAATACTATTCCCGAAAACGTTCATTTTAGCGAAATTGTTATTTTATTATCGTTTTAAATATATATTAAGTTTTATTTAAATATCTTATTTTATATTTAATTTAAATTTTCATACACTAAAATAGCATTAATTTGTAATTTTCAAAGCAGTACTTTCAGTATTCGAATAAACTGGAAAATTATTTTTTGAAAATTATGATATATGTATATAAATTAAATATTTCACAAAGGGATTATTAATTATAATTATATGGAGTTTACAGAAGACGAGTAAAAATGAATTATGAATTTTTTATCAGATTTCACATTGTTGCACTGATCTATAGTTCTTCGTGAATAAGTGTTTATTAATACATATTATATTTTAATATTTACTATTTAATATTGATATATAAATATTTTCAAAATATTATTTAAATTTTGGTATTAACATTGTTTTTATTAATATTGAAACCTGAGAACTGCAATTGATTATAAGCATTCACGTGGAATTAAAAACATTTTTTAAAAAAATTCTGTTAAAAAACCAGTACACTCGTAACCATAATTGTTTATAAATGAAATTAATATTTTCAGTAAATAATCAATCAATCGTATCAGTGGCGCTATTATTTCTTAGTGGTGTATTTATATTCCTTTTTTTTAATAAAATTCCTGTGAATATAGTGTCATGTTGTGCATCTTTTATATAAGCTCAGGTATGTCCCAATGCCTTTAAGCACCCTAAATCTAAATACCTACACCACCATCACCACTTCTGTATAAATACGTATAATATACATTCACCACTGAAAAAACATCGTCAAAAAACCCTTAGAAATATCATATTCAAACCAGTGGTACGTATAATGGTTGAATTAATTTGTATACAGAAAAAAGAAATACAAAAAGTATTGAATATCATTTTTAAACGAGAGAGAAAAAACTGTTACAGCTATCTGTAAAAACGTATGGAAAATAATATGATTTAACTATGATCATAGTTACAATAATTGTAGAATTATCTCTAAGCACATTTTTGCGTATGCCTTAAACATTAAAATTGTTAGAATTATTGTTTAATTTAAATCCAACAAATATTTCACGACTATATTAGGTGGTATTAAAAAGATAGACGAATTAAATACGTAACAAGAGGCATATTAGTTGTATAATTTAGTTGGTGATTTATTTAGTCAGTCTGATTAATTTTGGAAGTCAGTGTTAATATAGGCATTACCATCTTATCATTGCAAACGATTAGACATTCTGCTAATAAATCGCTATATTATTCAATTTGATAATTTTATGAATAGTATTCAAATTTGATTAAACGAATGCAACGAGAAGTAAAATATGGCTATACACCTGTGATGTACGTCCAACACTCTGTCTGTAATTTCCGTATACGGATGAAAATAAATGGTAATCAAAAGTTTCGAACTTCAGAACTTCCCCAGTAACAGTTGCATCAAATGAAGGGTTGTTTAGTAAACTTGCTGAAATTACTCATTTAAGACGAAGGAATTAAAGAAGAATATTGTGGTCCAATTGTATATAAATAAATTAGTTGAACAATAGCCAAATTTCAAACAGAATCGGATTCAAATTTAGTTTATTAACCTAATCCGTTCTATGTAGTTAACTTAAAATTCATATTTTAAATATTGTTCTAAACTTTACGAAATAATTTGTTTGATCATCACCATATCGAATATTTCGAGTAAATTAGTGTGATAGTATGTATATATTATATTAAATTTTAAATGTATTAGTTTCTAACTATAAATTATAATGTTATATAACGTTTATGATACTTATTGCATTAGATAAACAAACAGTTTTCAATTTCACTGTGGCATGTATTAAAATGCAAAGTCATAATTTATTAATTTATTTATTTGAATACATAGTGCATTTTAATACATGGAATAGAAATAAAAAAATAATAATCAACACGTTCGTTAGTCCAACGCGCCACCATGATTTTTCGTCAGAGTCGGCACTGACTTAAACACGACATTAATAATTTCATTAATGATTTTGAACTGCATAATAATAATATAATTAACAAAACGGCAATCAAATGAAAATAAATATTGGAAGATGCTGATATTATGAGCTGATATTATAATATCGGGCCGTGAACTCAAGTATCTAGGGTTTTACAATTCAGGGGTTAGAGCCCTAGAAAACCAAAGTTCAAAATAAAAACCCTCCTACATTGTCTATCATAAACATCATTAGCGTTAAGAAGTAACAGGGAGTCCTATAAGATAAAATTTGACAATGAGACATTGAGTAAAAGTGCCCCTCTCTCATCAGACAAAAAAAAATATAAACAATAAAATAAATATTAAGTATTATATTATTTCATAACTGTATACGTAAATATCTTTACCAATTATCAGCTAGTTGGATAGATAATTCTCTTTCGATATTTATTGTAATATCCAGAACACGGAATCTGTTTTGGGACATAGTCGACCACCTGATGTATGTTTTGATTCTCCTTAAACATATACTCATACATAATAATATGTAAACAAGGTAAATGTCATTATAAACATAATACCGAGTATATAAATTTTAATCATTTTATACACATTGAATTTTCGACGAACCGTTATTCGCGGGAGTATTCGGTTTATAACCACGAGGGCCTAAAAACTTCGACGGGGGTGGGGATTTTGCCCCCAAGCCACCCTCCCTAGTCACTTCGACGTATCCAGTTCAAGTGGACGAGAACAATGTCGAAATCGTCCCAACTACGCGGCATTCTCGTCGTGTGCTACAGCGGCGGCCTCGCGAATTGTGTGTAAAAACGTGATAAATAATTATTACTGGTCGGCCGGCGCCGCCGGTCGTTCGTCCGATACAGGTAATTATTATTATTAATACGCGTTAATATAATCGTTATATTGAAACGTCGACACGGTTTGATGCATTGTTGTCGTTCCGCTAAAGCGACCTAACCTCTGCAGCGGCAGTCCACGAGTGCAGCAGGAGCGACGCGGGTCCGGGGCGAGCGCGAGGCGGGTTGCGGCGGGACGCTATTGATTTTACCCGAAAGTCAGGTAGACCCCCGGCGTGTCGGCCAACCGGCGGACGGAGAACAAAACGGGACGCACGACAACAATATGCTAATAACAATACCTTGTTGGGGGGAGGGGGGGAGGGGAGGGGTACCTAATAACAACAATGACCATATTTTATTATTATATACGCGTGGGTATGTGGACACGGGGTAAGTACTGTGTGGCGTGGTGAGCTGTTGTGAACATAACGATAAAAACAAAAAAAAAAAAGAATAACAATTATTCGATGTTGATCAATTTTCCGACTCGCGACGAGAACATATTTAAAACGCGAATAAGCAGTGAATATAAAATGCATTAAATATCGTCAGTACCCATAAATGTATGGGTAATAAAATGCAAAAGTATCAGATATACTCTAAAATTCAAACCGCGTAAATATGTACGGATATTATCGATCAAATGTGTTTAATACAATGTTTACCTTTTCAAAACGTTTAAAAAGAATAAATACGGTGTGTCGCTGTATGTGTTAAAGGCTACCAGAATATTATATTAGTAGGTAGGTTATCTAAACTATAGAGTACGGTATTATTTACGATTTTAAAACCATTTAAAACGAGAGGTCACCCGATTTAAACAAAATATTTACCCGGTAAAAGAAAACCTCCATAAAATGTATGTAAATTTAATTTCACCCTTGGCGCACATCTTTAATAATTTATATCGTAAGACTTTCGGAGAGCAATACGACTTAGTGAATGGAGCATAAACTTAGACGGTGTTGACTCGTGTTATTAGCCGATATTAATCCTTTTTGTCGACTCTGTAAAAAAATGTACCCGATCCCGGTAAACGCGCGCGTAAAGTCTAATCACACACATATTATGTGTTTTTCGTTTTGTTTCCTACCCCAAGTCATAGTGGTTTTGAAGAAGAAACATTATTCGTTTTTCGCTCAACTGCGAACTTCTGCAGTCTGTATAACAGCAGTACGAAAAATAGCGCACGGCCATAAGAGCGAGTTACTATAATACACATTTTTTTTTCGATCCGGTCGCGAACAATTTATAACCCGAAAACGTATTACCATTGCCTACGTGTGTATTACATAGGAACCATGTTCATGCGTATAATAATAAATAACACTGCTGCTGCTGCTGCTGCTGCTGCTACTGCAGTAGTCTGTCCGGTGTAATAATATGATACGCGTTTAAGGTCGTACGCAGGAGGTGTATAAATATATATAATATTATTACATATTATATTTTTTTATTAAACAATAATAATATCCGCATCGCCGATTCAACGATCTCGATTCCGGTGACGCGCCGACCGGTATAATATCCACACTCGTTTTGGAATTTATTTTGTTTCAGCTACTATCCCCCATTGCAAACCCTACGATTGCCGTTTCCCAGAAAACGAGACAAATATGTTGACGTTTTCTTTTTGGTTTTTCATCGATCGACTTGTGTACCGTATAAAATAATAATACAAGTAGTAACTTGGTGTGGAGCGGTCGTACGCTCAACTGCGGAAACGCTCTGAGTGTACGCACAAGCTGGTGTTGTTAGCTTCCGGATGGGTGACCACCCGGGATTTTAGCACAAATCCTTGCAACACATACAAAACGTGTTCCAAAAAACCGTTTCTCCGTACATAGTACCGGGCTAATGACCACAGTAGCTGAAGCCTTAATTCTAATAAAAAAAAAATAATAATAATACAAGTAGGTACTTAGAATCAACATTATAATACGACCGAGTGTTTCCGTAACGGCGAGTTACTCGACAACCAAATTGTCAAAATCACGTAGATCGTAGGTATTTACGAGTATAAAATGTTATACTGTGCTTACATTTCCGTGGTTTTGTCATTGTTTATACCTTCACTTGGCCTAAATCGAATGAACTAGGTATTTATTATGTAAATAAATGCATAATAAATACAATTTCCAGAGGGGGGCCAAGAGTCCTTTAGATACTCTCCTCCCCCCCCCCCCACATCATCGGATTTGCCCGACGATAACTGACGAATTGTTTCAGCACTTCTGAGTTTTGGATGTCTGTAGTAGAACGTTTAAACATCAAACGATATTATTGGTCGCATTATTTTTTTCGATTCCGCCGCAGACGGGTGCGGTACACGGAATTTCGCTCACTGACGTTGCGCAGGAAGTAGAATGACATTTTCGTTTTTAACCGAAATTCTGAAAATGGCAGTTATGGGAGTAATGTTTATTCCAACGGTGACGTACCTACACTCGTCGTATATTCGAATAGTATTTTTGATGATGTTGTGCGTATAACGTCATCGATACGCTTTCAACCGATGTACGTGCATTCAAAGGCGACGCGTTCCGGGAACGGCGCAGAGGAAAAACGAAAAAATGAAATACCGTGTAGTCGTCCTTTTAGACGGGACTCGCACGCGTTGCAGTACCCTATAATATTATATATATATACAGTTATATATTATTACGTTGACGCGTCAAAGGTAAAAAAGAAAAAAAATCGTGAATAAAAAACGGTTGTCTACATATATATTATGTGCAGTATGTGTGTACCTACAATAAAGCACGCGATATTATTTTAACGACTGAATGATGAAGCAACAATGACGCATGCGAGTCATTCGTTCGTAATAGTCTCTTAGCGATAATACTGATTGAACCTTTTTATAAATGATGATCATTCTGAATTGTTCAAAAAAAAAACACTAATGTTTTGGAAAGCACATTTTTTTAAATGATTTGAATTCGTTATAAAACATTATAGTGCCGAAGAAATTATATTTCACTATAACTCTCACTGTGATCATGTTTTAAGTTTTTACTTTTTCGAAGAATGGCGACATAAATTTTTAATTTCATATTCCCGAGCAGAGAATTTTTCTGAGAAATTTTATATTGTTTATACTTTAAACTTTGAACGAGTAGTTAATTATTTATAACTTAACAAGTATTTAAAGTTTTGATAAGCGGAGTAGTAGACCGACATTTTACACTCTGTACCACCCCACTCAGCTCGTCAAAACTAAAGTATTATTTATAAATATTAACTAGTTAACTATTCAAACTAATTCGATTTTTACCTATATCAATTTTACGAAAATATTCGATTAAATATGTGTGTTGTGGTCAAGACAAGTTAAATCAAAATATTTCAACCACAAAAATTTCCTACAAAAAAATTTCGTTTTATTTTTGTAAAGAAACCTTCTTTTAAAATCATTAATACTTTTTAAGATATTTTTTTAATGAATTTAATTGTTTCAACTGTGTGTTATAATACCATTACACACGGCTCATGGTCTACTAATATCCTATAAACGTCTTACAGTCATAACAAAACAATAATAATAAGTATAATAGCATCAAATACGCAAGTGTGATATATTATATTTTAGTCGCGTAGAACTTATCGAAACACTCGAATCGGTTTTTGACTCTGAGCATTTACGTTATTGAGTAGGTAACTCAATTTTTTTTTTTTACAAATATAATCAAACGGTTTCGTTTGAAACGGGAATTGAATTTTTTAATGGAAAAAAAAACATTCATTCGGCGTTTTAAAAAACGCGAGCCACCTACGTAAATTTCAATATACAAAATAATATATAAATAATTTGCATTACTATGTGATATAGTAATAACGTCGACGTATGTAGGACATGCATAATAGTGCTCGTGGGTCGTGACGTCGCAAATGTGGAAATCAGCACGGTGTAGCCATGTTGTACAATAATAATACATATATTTTTGTCTGAATTTTTCGTCTCGTGCAAAACGGTTTTCAGTTACGTTTAATTTTTTTTTTTGCTTATAGTCTTTCCGCAACGAAAACCGCGACCTTAAAACAGTGGGTGCTACCGTGTTTAACCTCCACTGCTTGACAAACCGCTCGCCGTAAATTTTAAACCTTATTGACAGAATATCAAAATTGTACGTAGTTTAGTTGGTGATTATAATATTGTAGTGTACACGTATCGATATTATGGGTACTTTTATATAAACATAATATAATATTATTTTGATGAAACGACGCAAATCCTTTTGTAGAATTCAAATTTGAGTACATCGCACCGATACCCAACCTCGTAAAATCATGTTCTAAAGTTCTTCCGTACGATCATGTAGTGCGTGAGCGCATCGGGCAAACGCCACTATTGGCTTCAAAGTCTTAGACAATAGAATTTATAATGCAATGTTAATAAGATAAATTTAATATTTTAATGATTATAATGACATAAAAATAATAATGTTTTGTCATTACGCAGGCTATTCTGTAAAATGTCCCATGCGCGGTTAAATTATTTTCATAGCATTAAACAGCGCGGGATAAACAGCTGGAAATCTATGTCCACCCACCCACCATGGCCGCCACAACGCCACAAACCGTTAAATATTCCTAAATACGCTTCCACCTTGAACCGCGTTTTAAATATATAATCTCGTCCGATTAGTAGTCATCTAATAATAACAATAATAAATAAGGATGTAGCGACGATGATAATAATAAAGGGGTCGGGGTGTTTTCCTTTTTTGTTTACATTCTTCCGCTGCCACTCGCACGACAAAGAGGTTATTGCCATCCATACCGATTTCCAGCACCATAACACACGTACACACACACACATATTATGTATACTTACACAGTGGCACTACGACCACGACTGGGATACGACATACTATTATCATTATTGTTATTATTATTATTATTATTATTATTATGTGCACTGCCGCCGCCGCTGTTATGCTTTCGTTTTATTGCTTTTAGTCGTCTGCGGCGAGCGTGCGCGTCACGCACGCAGAGGCAGGCGATCAAGAAGCGGTCGTCGTCTCGGCACCCCGCCAGCCCACCACGACCACCCCCCGGAAATTGTCGAGAACTCTGTCGAATTACCCGGACAAATACAGTTGGAGGCGCCTCCATGAATCGTATAATACGCACACGCACTTCTTGCCCGTGCGGGTAAGTCCCACTCGTCGTTCGGACAACTCTTTGGGCGAACCGCAGTGTGACCGACTGCGCCTGCGACGGGCGAATGTTCGGTGTTTTTTTTTTCCGTCCTCTCCTTTCATTCCGGTCCTCGCCGCCGTCTTGTCACATATCTCACTCTCACCCTCTAACCACCACTCTTCACCCCTCTATTGCTGTCGCTACCCCGCATGCCGCGGCGCACAAACAGAATATAAATCCCGGCCTGTTGTGTTGTCTTTTAATAAAAACCAAAAAGTCCGCAAAGCGAATGCCCTGCGGGTCGTCTTATATATATATATATATATATTATATTATACGTTTGTACGACGAGAAACGGTTCCACGAATAATTTCATAAACGCAATTTTGATGATCCTCCTCGCAGAATAAGACGCGAAGTGGTGGTGGAGCGGGTTCTGTACACGAACTTTAGCGATATGAAACCAACCTTCACGGGTAGGAAAAAATATAAAACAGTATTACATACATGCTCTTGGAGAAATTTTATAAAAAAATAAAATAAATTACAATAATACAATATTTGTTCAAGCAAAACACGTGCATGGGAATAATTTTTGCTGTGCTGTTAGAATTTTATTCTGTGCTGACTACGCACACCACCGTACGTTGTATAATATGTAAATCAGTAACGTGATCGGATGGACGTGTTTCTGTGAATAAATTTGAATTTTTTTAAATTTCGATAAGTGTTTATAATAATCCCGAAAATTCATTATAATCGAGTTGACCAGCGAAACGATACAATACTCGTATATATATTTAATGCATTTTATCGTGTAAACTTCGAGTGAATAAATTATGGTATTAAGTCCGTTCCGAATTTATTTTTGTTCTTTTCGAGTGGGCAAAGGTAAAATAATTTAGATAGCTACCTAAACGTCTCCAAACATATTAGTTATTTATCCAAAACTGTTTTAGATGCGTATGTACATAATATCGTATGGACTACGTAGAATTTTAAATTTTTAAACACGCCTTATTTTCCCGTACGTTTATTTATAAACCACACCTTATACACCTTGATAGTTCAATAAAATTAGCTTTATACGATACTACACAGTTTTATTTTTCAAAAAATGTTCTACCTTTTTAAGCATATATTATGCACGGGCGTAATAATGGCAAAAAGGTTCCAAATCCTTGTTGGTGACGTCGCATAAACTTTTCAATTAAGTTTATTCCATCGTGGGTTTCGCCTTTACAAAATAATTTTTTCTAGTTTTATGTTTTTTCGTTGTATTTAAAACTGTTTTTATTTTTAACTCCAACATTGACGAATGGCCCGAAAACATATTCCTTTCACATAGTCAACTAAAGTTTAAAAAGTTAAGCGTTGTACACTTTTATCATTAAAAATTATTTTATAAACGGAGTAATAAAATATTGTAATTTTTTATATTAATAAATGTTTTGTGTTCTCTTTATGTTAATAATAATATTATTGTAATGTCAAATGGATACGTAGTAAATTGAATAAATTAAAATAATTGTAGGTTATATTTTTAGTAAACTTAAAAAAAAATATTAAATGTTTTACTAACTTTCTGGAACTCGTAATAATCAGAATATTGAAGATCACAGAATATGAGATAACATGCAACGATTAAAGATTAATTTAATGTATACGCTTGTACATAAAGGGTTTTCGTCTATTGTATAATGATGTTATCTTTAATCGCTGCATAATATTATCATAGGTGGTCCTCATCCTCGCAATCCCTTAGTGTTTCGAAACTTTCTAGACACGTTGGTAGTCTATATAGGCTATAGAGTGTCCTATGAATATTTACTATTATTTTAAAGTGGTTATAGTACCACTTTAAAATAGTAAATCCTCTGGAGACTTAATATTATACAATATGATATTAAGAGAAGAATCCAAAACTTTATATTTTGCGAACTGTACAGCACATTTTTCAAAATGCCGCTTTAAACATTTTAATTACAAATTATATAATTAAATAGGATGTCAAATAATATCATTTTTAATTAGTATTATACATATATATATATATATATATATATATATATGTATATATATCATATTTAAATTTAAATATCACATTAATTTTTATTTCTGAAAATTTTAGAAAATATGCAATTATACGAGTATTACCTATCAAATGGCCTTTTTTTTTTCAAAATTATCACATTTCGCTAAATTAATGAACAGTTATACTAGTTATAGTACATTAATATAGACTATTATCTATATACGATAAAATGAATGAAATTAATAATTTAATACTATGTAAACCGATAATATAAACTCTTTTAATTTATATTATGTTTATGAATGATATTGCATTTGCAATTTTATGACAATAATATTAGCGTAACCCTAATAAATGCAATATTATGACGTAAAATTAATGCACCTGCAGATTTAATTGATCTTAAACGTCATAAAACGAATACATCAACTACGTGCATATCTGAACAAAGATGAAAATCATAATATATTATTATATAACATATACCCCAACATTAAGGTTCGTTTACACAAAAACAGGAAACCATATGTTAAATGGTTTCTTCAGTAATATACCATAATATAAGAAACACGCACTGTGAGAGGATAGCCAGAATAGTTTACTCGGTGATCAATGTTCGGCAATTTATCGTCTGCCCCGTTCGTTTTGTGTCTACCGTTAATCATTATAGATTAATAATAAGATGTTTTTTTAGCCACGTGTGAAATTTTAACCGAAAAATCATTTTTAATAGTTACAAATGTAAAGTAAAAGTGATAATAGATGACATTTTAAAACAAAAAAATATAAACTACATTTCTCCGTTGTGCAATACAATATAAAACGTAAATTAAGTTCGTGCATGCATTTTTTGTTAATTAAAAATAGTTATACTTTATTTATTTCGCCAATCAAAGTTTCACAGTCAGTTTAAACGGCAAATAAATAGGTTCGTGATACGATTTTTAATTTTTATAGAATTCCAACTCGATGCGCAAAGATATTCTAAGTATTTCTGATTTTTTTATTATTATTGTTCAACATCGTTCTATTACGTGTATATTATTAAATATTTTGATTTGTTTTTATTTATTAAACATGTCTGCGATACATTTTTATATCGTTTATGTGCACATCACAGTAACTTAATTATCATATTTCATGAAGCATAAAAATAATAAAAAACAATATCAAGATAGGCATAATCAGAAGCTTTAAAATATGAAAGTAAATGATGTAACACGGAGCTTTGTGTATGCAATATTGCTACACGTATGTCAACAGTCTGTCGGAGCAATGTTTTTAATAAAATATTTTTAAAAAATGTTCATAAACAAATCAAAGCCTCATCATTTTTATTTATAACATAATAATATCGTTGTACGCAACACAAAAATTTAATAAAGTAGACTAGCAATAACCTCAAATTTTTCTATACGTTAAATGATTATTATGCCTATTTTATGTAATATTATGATTCATCTATAATAATATTATTTAAAATTATTTCAAGATATATGAATTGTAGCTTATACTCATCATGAGCATAATTTACATACAGAACTTCAAACAAATACTATTATAAAATTTAGATAGAAATGGTTAGTTTTTTAAAAGTATTACAGGAAAAAAATATTATTGTTATTATATTTTAGTACAACCATAAAACTACAAGTTTGGATTTGATGACAAAAAAAAAAAATGTGCACATATATTTTTATGACATCAATTATGCATTATTACGTTTTTACACAATAGTTATATTGTTACCTTGGAGAAATCAGATAATATTTACATTTTTATTTTAAACAAAATTACTGGGTTCATAACCACTATGGTAACGTCGATATTCGATAATGCATTTGACACAGTCACAAGAATTGTGCCTTTGTCACCGGATTCACTAAACGGTTACCTATTTAAGTTTTTCCAAAACTTTATATTTCAAATATATAATATATCTAACTGATGTTATACTTAAAGTAATAAGGTAAGATATTTATTTGATGTTGTACGTTTACTAAACTGCACTAGATGCAATATAATCTCCGACCGACTTGGAATAATAATATAATAACCTCAGATACAAAATTGTTTTGTATGATAGTAAGTGACTAAGCAGTGTAACGGATTAAAAAAAATGTTTAATACTCAAAAAGTATATGTGCGTTAACAAAATTATAATTGCAAAATCTATAGCTATAAAAAATTAAATAACAGAACGCTATTATTAATTTAGCTTTAAATTCAAATATTATATTACATATGATACTCGACTATACGTATATACGCTATTAATTTAATTTAAAATTTTATTGAAAGTAATCATATTATAGTTACATAATATACGCGGGTGTTAAAAATTAAAACAATTAAATATTTAATAAGTCACAAATAATTGGTAATAGATAATATTAAATTACTGTACAGTGTTGTTTTATTATACAAATCCTTGAAAAATTTTAAATCTTTCACGACATAATTATATGATATACCAATAGGAAATTAATAGGTCAGTAAAGATATTGCATTTGTATCATTTTTTAAAAAAGATTCATTGCTAAGTGTGTTTAAAATGTCATTCGTTTTTTATTAAATTGTAATAAAATGACATTTTTGCAATTTTTTTTTCTTAGTGCATATTTTGTAACTAGTATTTATTAATTTCGTACAATTTTAAGAATATTCAACTTGATATAATTAGGCTTAAAATATTTTTGACTTAAACTTATTATTATCATTTATTCATGCACGTCGCAGTCTAATTTTTAAACAGTTATCAAATAGAAGCAGTTGTATCAATACCATTTTGCATATTTTTGCGTTTTTAATTATCTTTAGCAGTAGTTAAAACTGTAGTAGCAGTTGTATAAAAGCATTATAATTAATTTTTTTGTTTTATATAAATGTACCTATAGGTCATTTTATATGAATATTATACATTGTAGGCCATTTCTCATTATGTTGAGATTCCTAAGAGCATTTTTAAAATATTTTTTTTTTTTTTATTATTATTGTCATTAACCTCAAACAGATGCTTGTTCACGCTATGCAAGCGTGTCATACATGTTTTTATAGACATACGCCTGTAGGCAATACCTAACATTATATAGGCACTAAATTGTTCTTATCATAACTCGCAAAAGCAAACGTTTTACTAAACAATTATTTGAAAGTAATCTTTGAATGAATAAAACAATTTTCAACGCATTTTATCATATAATTTTTGATTGTTTTAAACGTATATTTTTTCCTTACATATTCGCTTGGAGTATTTCGGGGTTTTAAGAAGGTTGTAGATTTTCTAATACTAAGAATAATAACAATAATTGATATGACTCATAAATGGCGGCTAGCAACTCGATCGATAAAACAACGCCGTACGCTATGGTTAAGACTACGCAGCTGATAGTATGATTTACGAACAATGTACATTGATGACTTAGGTGAAATTCGATTGGGTGAATTGAGAAATAATTATTTAGTTTTTGCGAGGGAAAAAAGTGGTCTCTCTCTCTCTCTCTCTCTGCGTACGATCAAATGCTACTAGGTTCTAAATGAAATGCAGAAGAAGACTCGTTGCTGCAGTTATATCAGACGCAGCAGCAGAACCCAGAAACATTTTCTGGGTCAAAACGATATCACGCTGCCCGACATATAATATTATGTAAATTTCGAACGGGCCAATCATTGGTATTACGATATCATGCGAGCTCCACGTAGGTAAGTAGGTATATTATGCATATTATTTTCGTTACGACGAAAACGTAAAATTTCGGCTGATTTCAGTCGACGAGCACATTGACAACGGTCTTATCCGTCGAAGCAGTCGGATGCGCATCGGTCAGTCGAAACGATAACACAATAATATAAAATATTAATATTATTGCCGTATCATCATCATCATCGTGTAGTCGACGGGGTTATCGTATTACGACCGTTACTATTCGGCGCGCGAACCGTTCGTGTCTGCATAGTGAAAACCGAAAAATCGTTTTGCGGGTCGGCCCGATGCACATATTATTATCATACGCGTTTTTAATAAAATAATAAAACAATATGCGAAAGGGCAACGCCGTCGCACACGCCTTGAAAGACCATAATATTATATTATAATAATATACACGGGGAATTCCGATGCGGGTCTCGTTGTTCACGGCTAGGACGAAGAGAGGCTATCGTATTTTCCACTTTTTAGGATTGTTTTTTTTTTTGAAAACCTTTACTCGGTCCGGCGCCGGGGGACTGATGCGCGCGAAACCGTCGCTAAAGCAATACGAATAAAATAAACTATCGCGCGAATGTCCCAAAATCGAATCCCGGGCGAGTCACCACGGGTCAAGCCGGATGTGCGGCACACAGAGATAATATTATTATTATTTCCCTGGATATTAGGAGAAAAAAAAGAGTACCTAAACAATATTATGCCTATCAGGTCTTTTTTTTTTTTTACCACGATTCGTTTCTTTGTTTTGTGAAAAGTTCCTTCTTTCAATAATTATACTGTTTGATTTAGATAATAATATTATGTCCCATATAAAATTGATAGAAATATTCGAAAATAATTGTTTGTAAAACGAAAGACGGAAAATGACAGATAAATCTATATTTTACATAATCTTAAGTACATCATGATTTAATCAATATAAATAATAAAACGTAAAGATATCTACTTATTGCACCGAACCCACTAATTACTAAAATACTCGTCAACGGTCCGAAAAACACAAAATAACAAAATGATAAAAATTATTTAGGAAATTAAAATTATTTAAAATGGTTTCAAAATTCAATCAATATTTTCACATTAAAACAATCGTTGAATATATAAATTCAATATTTTTTATAGCCTAGCGATTAGGTGTTCATAAAATATCTCAAGGCTTCCAAACAAACCCGACGAATTCCAAATATTATACCTATATAATATGATTTTGAACTCAATCCAAAAATCTTATGAACAGAACCGTTTAAATTATGATAATTTTTTCCTATTACCTATGAGTTGTTTGTACGTGACTATATATTTTCGGGACGATAAAAGCGGGATTCGTGTGACCTCCACCGGCGCCGCCTCCGATGCGAATTTTCCTTCAAAATCACGTGTGTTATTGACGGGCGGCGACAAGGAAATGGCGCACATTAAAGTTTTTCGACCATTAATGGGCATTTTAATTGATGAACTACCGATCCCATTACACCTTCGCGAGTTATTAGGTACGCATTTCCTTTGCTGGCCAGTGTGACTGCATGCAATATAAAACTCGTCTGAACGAGCACCTTCGCCGCCTCTGTCTCAACATCACTCTCGATAGACTTTATTATTATTATTATTATTATTATTTAGTATTAATTGTTAATACTTCAACATCTACGATGGGGTTATCAGTCAATGTTAGTTTCATATAAAATACAATTTATGACGTCTTGAACCGGCCAATGTACATTATTACTGTTTTTAAAATGAATTATAAGCTTAAGTTTATTTTCTGAAATAAATTACTTTGGTGTTTTATTCACTGGGTGCTTGTTGCTCTGAATATATGAATTGTCAAGAATTTTTTACTAAAACGATTTGCTCACATACGCATCAAATGCTGATGTCGATTCTCTGTTGATTATTTGGTGAGAATGTCCAATTCTCGCTGTAGTGAAAATACCGTCCTGTCTTTTTTTTTTAAAGGTTTTTTTGTGCTACGCTTAACATCTACGAATTTGGTAATTCATTTAATTTGATTTTCCATATTTTCATCTTCTCAATTTTAATGATGTCGAGTATTTCTGATATTTCAGTTAAGTATATTTGTGTGGAAGACTGAGAGGAGAAGGCTTCGTTGTGTTTTAAGTCTACTTTTTCGTGTATAGGTATCCCAAAATGACAGGTAACCCTGCGCCTGAATGATATTTGTCTACTAATGTTAATGATATTATAATAAATAATTTCTGATGTGTTTGTTGTAGTTGTTATTGTTTTTTTTTTTTTTTTTGGGGGGGGGGGGTTTGTAATTGACGTCATAGTGCTCGAATAGAGTCACTGATGACGACGATGCAATGGTCCAAGTTCTGAAATGTAATGAATTCTTTTCAACCGTATATTACTAAACCCCCGCCGTGATGAGTGTTTAAGATTTTCCCAGTTCATCTATGACCGTGCCGAAAACCAACTATCGTGTTCGACTACAATCATGAACTGGTATATACCACGAAAATGACGACAACAATAATATGGGTAATCGTTATTCCACACCTCCCATCAACCCTCACCGGTCCGAAGTTTTCCGGCCGACCGCCGGACCTCAGACTCTCACCGCGATATTATAATGGAGCAGAAACGATTTCAGCTCGGTTGTATAATTATAATAATAATACGATGATGGCGACAACGACGACGACGACCGTGATAACGTTGTACATGCGAGCATATTATTATTATTGTTATTATGTGTACGGTAAATATTTCGCGGGCACGACGGGTGGCGATGGCTTTGGTGAGAGACATAGGGGAGACGTAGGTACGATACAGCACATAATAATAATATAATAATATCATACACACTGGTACCGCTCACCAACCATTGTGTCTCGACGTCGAAACGGTTTGTGTGTATAATATTATTATTATTATCATTATTATGCGGTAGTAGGTTCGTGGTCGATTGTGTGAGATGGAAAATTAATTCACTCAGACTATATAATATTATAATATAAGACCGGGCACGGTGATTAAACGCATGCCGCGGATGAATATCTGCATATTCGTGTAGCCTATTTTTTTATTATTATTATTATTATTATTATTAGATACTGTCATCGTTTCCCGATATCAACGACTCAAATGCATGTGTGTGTATAAGAGTGATAAGTTTATGGGTTTTTGTCTTCAAACAGAGATTATTGCATATTACTTTTTTTGTTAATAGTTTATTTTATTTCAATATGCATTAAAAAGTAATTATACGTACATACGTTTATCAGAGTGACGGTTTCTTTTTTTTTTTTTTTTTTTGTTGATATTTCAACTTTGGCCACCGACATGATAATCGTTATACGAGAAATTGGCAACGGATACGTTCCACCACCAACTATCGTTTTATGGTAGACATAGGACTTCAAAATGACCGCGTCCGATATTATACTGCACTAGTGTTCTTGTATATCGGACAAGATCGGAAAACTACAGATTTATCGATCGTCACCACAGGTTTATTTATTCAAGCATCTTTTTTTTTTGCTCAACTTTAAATATTTAACGCAGCACTTAAATAAATAACCATATACGACCAGGCTACAAATGGTACCGTACCTACCAAACACAAAATAAGAACTTAGGTTTATATTATTATTATTATTATTATACCCTTACGGAACGAGCTCATTGCTGTAATGCGGCGACGGTGTACACACGTTACAAGCCGTAAACGACTAAATACATTAATAATGTTAATGTAAAACAACACAACGCTCTGAAAGCATCATAAATAATTTGTCCTAGACTATACTGCTGTTACGCGGTATATACCAGGTACATGTGCAGTATTATATGCGCCTGTTGTGCGTATTATTTCGCAATTGTTTATTATTTGTATTTATATTAATCATTGAGTGTACCGCGACGAAAAACCGTATGTGTAAGATATTATTAAGCGCCATATGGCGAATAGAGTGTGCCTACATATTATTATTATTATTATTATATTATTTT
Source organism: Pentalonia nigronervosa (assembly GCA_014851325.1). Classification (NCBI taxonomy): domain Eukaryota; kingdom Metazoa; phylum Arthropoda; class Insecta; order Hemiptera; family Aphididae; genus Pentalonia; species Pentalonia nigronervosa. Next base: position 10,733 of record JACXSJ010001094.1, on the reverse strand, counting down.
CATTATATTAAAATATAATATAATTACGCGTATACGGGCCGGCGTGCCGTTAAAGAGAAATCGGTTAGTTTTCGTGAATGTTTCAATATTATGACGAAACATTCACGAAAAAAAAAAATCGTACCGTAAAATTTAATTCAACCGTCAAATTCAAAAAAATAAAGCCGTTAAAACGATTTTTTATTTCTACCACCGTATTGAACGATATAATAACGTATAATGTATATATAATGTCATGGCAGTATAGTGAAACCAGACATTTTCCTAAGGGTGGGTTTTACGATTTACATAAATACGGGAGGAAAATAAAATCAATCGATACGAATATACTTTAACACGAGTGATCGAGAGTGAAAGGTATAACTCACTCCCATTAAGGGGTATGGTCTAGGACAGACCACAATAATGATTTGGCGCTGAAAAAGTGAAGAGCACATTATTATTAGATTTTTTTTCTCGCCGCGAAGAATCAATAACTTCGTTTACGCCTTACAATATTGTAGTTGGGTCAGCCTTTTTTAATAGGTCGACAACTATTTTGCTGTTCCACATACCTAATAAAATTAGTACGATGCCTTTTTCGCGAAGCAATCAAAACCGCACGGTCGCTGTACATTTCGTCTCCCGGAATTCTTTGGAGGTCGAAATGCGGTGCTAAATACTACTGTTCACCTCGGAAAACCTTTTGCAAAATGACATAGCTTCCTGTAACCGACTTGACCGGAATCCCGCACGAACGCGGTCATGACCATATATACATTTTCAATAGGTATAACGTGGTATTTGTACTTACCACCGAGCTCAACAGAATTCGATGGTTGGGCGGGTTGTGGCTATCGTACACGACCACTCGAAAACAGCTGGAAAATAGTTTCGGGAAAGTAAATTATTTTTTCGACACGCGATTTTTATAGCTTTGTCATATTTTTAAAATTTATAATCACTTGAATGTTTTTTCTAATAATTAAAATAATTAATATATATATTTACACATATTTAGTTTTTCAAACGAACCTTGAAAGATTTATTATGATTTTTATTAGTGTTATAAATGTCCATAATAACTATAAATTTCCTTTTTTACTTTTCAATATTACTTAAATTGTAGTTTTTCTTTTATGTTATAACTATACAACAGTATCTACCTAAAAGCGGTTTTAATACATCGCATGCTATCATTTATTCAAGAGTATTAAAAATATTTCTTTTCCTACATTCATTTAAAATTGTATTAATTTTTTAGAAAGCCAAACGATCGGATAAATTTATAATTAAGTAATTAACTTATTATTTACGTAGGTAAACTCTTGCACTGCGTATCATAAATAATTAGTATAATTGGACAAACTCCAAAGTACAAGAGGCTTTCATTTCATCGTATATCTCATTTGACATTGATATTGAAACTCAAAACAAATGTAATATAATACCAACACTTTGTAAAATTGGTATTTGTAACATATGGATAGTGATCAAAAATTGAAAAGCAAAGATAAGTATATATACGTATTTTGGTATGAAGTATTCCATTTTATCGTAAAAGTTTTTTTAAACGTCATTTTTTAAATTTATTGTTTCTTAAAACCCAAGTTTTTATATATTTCAGTTCGGTTTTTGAATACGATGAAATATATCTCAAAACCGTATAAATAAATTCAAAGCAATCACTAATAATCAACTTAGATTAACTTCCTGCACTAGCATTTACAAACATCAGGTATATCTAAGTTATATTCAACTATTCAATAGTTTTGAAACCATAATACCTATTACTCTAATGAACGTTCAGAAATTATCAGAGCACATTAATGCATTACTATTATATAAGTTAAACTAAATCACTTATTCGTATCATAAATCATAACTATACTAATACACCAAGAATATATGTAGTATTCAAATAAATATTTAGAGAACAAAAACGTTGTCGTAATGCCCGATAAAATTTTAAATTAATAATTATTTATTTTCTTTATTATTAGTAGGCAGGTAACGAATTTACAATTTTTTTTTTTCTTGTTTCAATAAAATATTCTTCAAGACACTTTAGCTTAAAATATGCACAATATTAGTTTAGTGGCGGATAAATTATACTTTCGATTTTCCGAATATTATCATAATAATATTCCTAGGCATATAAAATTAAAGTAAAAATGTATTTCACAATATTGCTGTTGTTGATGTAAATTTTCTAACGCTAAATGTTATTCCACGAAATAAATTATTATATAACTAGTCTTTAAATATTGACAAACAATAAATGAGCTTATTATGTTTTCCTTGTATCCAGCTTCTATATTTTCAAGACCTCGAGTAGTTTGTTAAATTGAATCAATATTTTACAATAATACATGTGTACATATATAATAAATACAGAGAAGAAAAAAAATTGAAGAATTTAAAACTCACAGAAAAAAAACTTTCAAAACTCGTCAGACTGACGTGTGTGAAGTCAGCCTTCCCCCACTTCCATCACAAAATTTTTAAAATATTTGTAATTTATTTTTTTTAATTTGTAACCATTTATAATCAACTTTTTAAAATTTGTAACTTCGCTGAAACTGAGTTATGATCATTTCCAAATGAGGAGCTAGCCCCCCAACCAACTTAATTAACTCGAAAACATTTATAACTCATTAAGCTTAATTTGTAACCATTTGTAACCGCCTTTATACAATTGGTAACATTACTGTACCAGAGTTATAATTAGGGCTGGGATTTGGATACCCTAAAGAATCTTAAAAAGTATGAAAACGAGTAACTAAAAAATGCACCATAAAAATGCCTTTAATTTTACATTTGGCAATGACCATGAAACACTCATTTGTCCAAAAACGTCAAAAATGTCGTAAAAAACTTTTTAAATTTATCATTTTAATAACACAAAGAATTATTTACTTTACTTTAATTAATAGTTGATTTTCTATTATTCATTTATAATGACAGGTAAGTACTAAGTTACAAGTAGTAAAAATTGATTTTATCGCGTATTTATACGTTTATTATATGAAAATATAATTTATAGGTGAAACCAAAACCAGGTGCAGCTAAGAGCTATACCTAAATATATTATTATTTTAATACACATTTTTAATTAATAATTTAAATAAATAACTTAGTACACAAAAATGTAAAAATTCCATATATAATAAAAAAATATTGACGGCGGTATATAACAAAAATAATAATTATTAGGTACCTGTTTACATTATTCGGTGGTAAAATATTTCATTAAATGAAATAGTTACAAATTGAATTTTATAAGTTACAAAATTTTTTGGTCGATTTCGTTGACGGTGGGGGAGGACTACATGAAGTTGGCTCCTCATTGAGAAATTACCCGTTGCTTGTAAAATACGAGGTTACAAATTAAAAAAAAAATAGGTAACAAATATTTTGGAAATTGTGTGATGGAGTGGGGAGAGGACTAACTCCACACACGTTTAGGACTGGCAGCCACTAAAAAGTGAAATAGATTATTTTTTATTTTTTTAGTATACCCACACATATTGTTACCTACACATAAAATTTAATAACTTAAACTTTGATATCTTAACCGACTATAATTTGTTTTCGTCATATAAATGGAATTTATTAAATTTCAAACGCGCAAATCATTTCTAAAATAACGTTGGAAGAAGGCACACTGACAACGGTCTCACGGTTTGTAGTAAATAGTAAATTTGGTACCCGTCCAATACCATGGTATCTAATGCCAACTTACACAATATCGATGTTTATGTTAAATGTTAGTTTACAAGCGCACGTTATTGTTTACAAATTAAAAATCATAACAATAATAATTATTATAGGTCTGACGCTTTGAACCACGTGGAATTTTTTTTTCTCCGCTATAAATCTCACCAGCGTGTATCGTAGACACTTATTTTTTTTTTGCCATCCGTTTCGTCCATTACGATATTCGTCCGCGGAAACACGCACGTCCGTCTTTTATATTTTGCAGTGCAAACGTTATGGTAATTGGCATAATAAACCTCAATCGATAAAATACGGTTTGCCCTTAAAAGTGACCCAAAGTGCATAATATAATAATATCGTACACGTACCTATTCATATAAAACGTTTATGGACACCGTTGCAGACAACGAGCGCAGGTGGCACCCGAGCTACTGATTATACGAATAAAAATAATAATATACAAAACAGACATGGTATATCACCCCGTGGCCGTTGTTATTTTATATGACGTACCAAATATCACTTCGATTCTCATTTCCTAGTAATAATAATAATAATAGTAATAATAATAAGCTATTCGGTGGTTCGAGAGCTGCACGCGGATAACATTTTACTCGGCACTAAATGTTGGCTATGTAGGTAACAATGTTATAACAGTAAAATACATTTTGAGTTCATCATTGCGATACCGCGATCGTGGTTCTGAAACTTGGTACATAGGTAGTTCTATAAACCAACGAGAATATACAGATAAAAGCCTATTTTGAAAACGTCGAATGTCATAAAGAGCGCGTGACTCACGAAAAAAAATATTTTCTGTTTTTTCGGTTCGTTGCCGTTGGTAACATAAACTAAAATAGTTATTATAATTGTAAATAATTTTAGACCTGTATTTTATTTTTATTCAAAACTACCCAAATTAGTGTGCTAAAAATATGATTGTGTAGTTTATACGGTAATTGGTCAAAAAGTCCATTTTAAAAATAGTCGGACAAAAAGTTCAAGCACATTTTCATTGTTAAATTAAAGTCTGAAAATATAAATTATTATTTATTGAAATATATATTTATTTACTTATCCAATAATTGATTTGATAATTATTTCTTATACCTATACAATTACGATTGTCGAGAATAAATATATTTTAATAATATTTGTAAACTGTAGGTACATTAAATATTGTATTAATCACATTTTTTAAATTTTAATTTTGTGAATAGATTATTATTATTATTATTATTGTAGATAATGTAAAATATGTTCGTATTGCCTTATTACATATTAATAATATGTGTAAAATTTTGGTATGTATAGGGAATAGTAATCAAATATAATATTAAAGTACAAACTCAATTACATTTCTTACATTTTAATTTTGGGAATAGAATATTTGTATTTGCGGACTTTTTGTCTGATATTAAAAAAATGAGTCCAGATTTTTGTACGACTTTTTTCAAAATGGACTTTTTGTTTTCAGACTTTTCATGTGGGTTTTAGTTTATACATTGAACGGAGTTTAAGACGGGGTAAACACCCACTGGCATTATTAAATTTGTCACGGGCTCGACGCCGCCGTGCAAGATCAGGATTAATAAATAAATTACATAAGTTAAAATTTATAATCTTAGAGGATTTATTAATTTTATTCCACCCACCTCAAACTACAAGCTGTTGGTCATTATATCACATATTGTTGGACAAAAGCAACCAACGCATGAGAGAAATATGACGATTTATTTACTGCACCAAGAATTGTAAAACAAAATACTGTCACCACAAGCACCCAAATTATAGTCTATGCAATATAAAATATGGTAAATATAGATACCAATCATTATTTTAATTGTTTCAAAAGTTTGTGTGTTTACTGGTACAATGAATTAAAAGTTAGATAACAAAAACAAAATCAAATACTGTATTAAACAGTCTTATATTTTTACTAAATATAATTTTAATTCAATTTTTGTGAAAAATTTAAATTATCATAAATTTTTAATTATAAAAATTACATAAAAAGAATATTAGCTCATAAAAGTTCATTTTTACATTTTAAAAAAGATATAACCAAAATATTTAAAAATCATTTTTTTTTTTTTTTTGAAAGTAATGATGATTTAATAAATAATTTGTTTTTATTAATTGTAAATTTTAATTTATTATTATTTTTTTAGAATAACACATAATACATGACATATATTTAAAATATATTAATATAATGACGATATATACTTGAAAATTGAGTAACTCTTAAATCCATGATATTAGCTTTTAATTCTTTTAAGTGTCAGATAATATTGAACTACATTCTTTTATAGGTACATACACAAAATTATTTAAAAACATATTATATTATTTTGTAGTGATATTCAGTAAGTCAATACATATTATACTTGGTCATACAATATACGATATTATATTTTATTATTTTCTCGTATTTATATTAATATTTTATTATTCTAATAATGATACAGTTGGTTAATTTAATATTTACCAAAAATGTGTCACATAATATATGATAAGGTATTAATTATTATTTACTATAATATAACTAACTGTTCACTTCTTTTAAGACAATACCAACATTCCGTATAATAGTATGAATATTGGTTTGTGGTATATAATAAACAGATTCAATTTCACCTAGATACTTAGAACATTTCATCGTGTATACTTTATAAAAATAAACGTAACTTCGGGAAGTTTCAAGTTTCTAAGAATAATAAACTTCGAATGACAAAAAGTAACTAAAATCTTTATTTTTTGTTTAAAATTTAAATAATACACAATATCGTCAAAATTTAAATTAAAAATGGCAGTAAAAAAATTATTCATATGGTTTTTTTCGATTTTAATAGTCTTCTAGATAATATAAAACTTTTAAAAATGAGGTTCAATATTTTTTTTTAGTGCTAAAAATTGTTGCAAATAATTTGAAAAACTTGATACTAGCTTGAATCAAATTAGATAAATTTGGGGTCCCAACTTAATGGACATGTAAATGAGTGCAGCGCCATTTTAATCCAGTAAGAGAAAATTAGTTTTCATATGACAAAAGTTAAGAAGACAATTTCAAAATATGGTGTTTTAAATTGTTACAACATATTGGTACTGCAAGTTTTAAATCGATAGCTCAAAAAAAGTGGAGCTGCGTAAAATTGTTACACCCATCGGGAAATAGGGTTTTCCAAAGAATGAGTGTTGTTCCAAATTTCAAAATAAGCGTTGTAAATTGTTGTGAATCAGTTGCAAAATATTGGCACTGGTTTGAAGTTGTTTGGACTAGTGGTGAAGGCTGATTGGACTTAGCCCCATCAAACGAAAAATTTTAATTGCGGTCTGTGACGTTTGTAACAATATTATCGAAACTGTTTTCCATGTACAATAATTTCTCTATTAATTTTGTGGTGTCACGTCATTTCATCGCGGCTAAATGCATCGTGCGTCAATTCACCGTGGTCATTTTATCGCAACGTCAATTTATCGTGTTATAAATAAATCGCGCGACAATTTATCGCGTGTTATCGTTTTTCTGATTTTTGAACTCTAATGATCTCTGCTAATGCTAGCCTTAGTCTTATGACAACCGTCAAATCGTCATTTTACCCGTCGTGTATTTATCGAGTACGCTCATTTATTATTATAATAAAATTATTCTATTATGATTTTTAAAATGCTAAAAACTGAGAAAGGGAAGGATATGCTTTGCTACGATGGCCACATTTTTTTTAAAAGAAAAAGAAAATGACACGAAATCCATATGGAAATGTAATCAGTATTATAAAAATAAATGTCACGGACGACTTCACCTAAGCGAAGGGAAAATATTAAAAATCACTGACCATAATCACGTTCCATGTTCATCAGAAATTCAGGTAAAAAAAACACTTAATAATATGAAAGATATAGCCAGTAATAATAGTGATATGAGTACACAATCGGTAATAGGTTCAGCACTTAATCAAATTCCTATTGAATCGTGTGGGCAGTTACCTAATATAAATATACTTAAACGTACTATTCAACGTGTACGTAAGCAAAAATTACAGTTGCCCAACGACCCGACAGACTTAAAGTTTATCATACCCGATGAAATGACAAAAACCATAGATGGAAATCTTTGTTTGCAATATGATAGTGGTATTAATACTGAACGAGTTTTAATTTTTTCAACAACACGTTTATTGTATCTTATGACACAATGCGACAATTGGTTTTGTGATGGCACATTTTCTAGTGTACCATCATTATTTTATCAATTATATACAATTCACGCTGTTCAGTATTCTAATGTGTTACCGTCTGTTTACATCTTATTGCCAAATAAAAAAGAAACACCTATAAACGTATGTTTCAAGCACTAAAAACAATTGAGCCTGATCTAAGTCCTAAGACAATTATGGTCGACTTTGAAAAAGGTGCAACGAATGCAATAACTTTTGAATTTCCTGAAGCAAAACTAAAAGGTTGTTTCTTTCATTTGGCGACAAATTCAAGCCGCAGGCCTCCAAAAAAATATATAGATGACGTAACTTTTGCGCTACAGATTCGTAAATTATCAAGCTTAGCTTATGTATCAGAAAATAAGGTTATTGAGTCTTATGAAAAATTGTTGGACACCAAATACTTTATTGAAAATGACGAACTACTATCACCAATTCTTAATTATTTTGACGATACTTGGATAGGACGTACTGACAGACGACAAAAAAGGCGATCGCCTACTTTTAAAATTTTGATTTGGAACTGTTATTCGTTGGTTTCTGAAGATTTACCAAGAACAAATAATGCTGTTGAAGGATAGCACAATTGTTTTACATCGATTTTAAATCAATGTCATCCAAGTATATGGAAATTTATATTAGCATTGAAAAAAGAGGAAAATACGAATAAAATAAAAATCAAACAATATATAGCTGGAGAATGTCCACCAGCAAAAAAAAAGTGTCAAGATCAAACTCAATGTCTAGAGCAAATATGCTATGATTTTGAAAATAGATCTATCGACGACTCTTTACAAGGAATAGCTTATAATTTTAAATTGCAATTGTAAATTTTGTAAATAATGTATTTTATGTGAACGACAAACAATATTTATTGTGATTAATGTTTTTGTGATTTTTCGTGATTATTTAAATAATAGAATATTATAAATTTATAATAAAATTTGGCGATAAATTAACGTGCGATTAATTGCGACCACAATAAATTGACATGCGATGAATTGACCACGGTGAATTGACTCACGATGCATTTAGCCGCGACGAATTGACGTATATTCTAATTTTGTATGCCTATAATGCAGTATTATAATTAATGGAACAAATATTATTTATTAACCGTGATACTGTAATCATTTAGATAAGAACCTCATGTGAATCGTTTGAACTGGCACTACATAACACAAATGTAAACAGACATTCAAATTTCTTTTAAGGAAATATTGTTATTTTATTTATTAATTAACAAATGTATTAAAATAATAAATTTCTGTTAATAATGTTTATTATTACCTCAAAGTAAAATTAATTAGGTGCATATACTTACAAAGACTACCCCATGTATTTATAAGTAGTATTGATGTGAGGACTATTATTTAGTAAAATATGTAGTTTTGTCAACAATTTATTGAGGTACAGACGATGGGACTCGAGGAACAATCGGGTACAAACGAAGTACAAACGATTGATATGTGTTTCGATGAAATTTTGAGATAGTAGTGTGGGGACACGGACCTGACTAAGGCGTCGATTCTAACGTGAACCGTCGCCAGATCGAATCTCGGCCACGGGCTGCATCTCTCTCTAGTCAGGCAACTGTCTAGGCGCCGAAACCGCCATCCCCCAACCGGGCATGGTAGAAACCTACGGGTGCCTAATAGAAATTCTGCCAATAGGCGTTCAAATTAGGCCTTTGGGCCTACTCCTGGACATAGCGCCAAATAAAAAAAAATGAAAAACTATTATTTTTTTTTTTTTTTTTAATGTGTATTATATTGTTTTCGTTGAAATATAAAATAGTTATTGTGATCGAATATTATTAAACCTTTTATTTGTCAAAACGACCGAAATAACTCTATGAAAAACCCGTGGAACTTATATTTAACAGAGTCTAAGAAGAGACAAATCCATGGTCAACACAGTGCAATATCAGTTAATACAACTCTAATAATAATAATAACAACATTTTCAATATCTTTATCATAGAAACGATACGATTGCTCGTGTACATCGATCGGGTTTGAAATGGAAAGTATAAGTGCTCCCGTGTTAAGGTTTCCTGTGTACATAACGTTGAGAATATTGTGTTTGGCACAAATGTCGTTATTGCGCTGGAAAAGCGTTTACCATAAATTATTCTATGAAAATGAGATCCTAATAGCTTTCAATAAAACATATTTACACATAAAATGCGAAAACCATCGTTAACACGAAGTATCCACGTAATATTGCTAAAATATATTACTGTCCAATAAACTGTATTCTAATTTCGGCTTCATAGCTTTAATAAAATTTGCATTTTGATGGAGTGGTATTATTTTAATCTTGTAAAATACAAAAATTATTTTTTTGTAAAATGTAGCATCAGACCGGTAAAACAGATTGTTTAGCACTTTAATAAATCCAATGATTATATTGACGAATATATGAATAAAAAATTGACATGAAATGCAGGAACATTACATCTAGTGAGCAGTTATACTCTTCGCTTATCTCGAGACAGGATAGTGTTGTGTTTTTAGATATTTAAGTGTACTCACGTCTTTTTTTTTATACCATTGCATTACAAAAAAACGATTCTGAACTTGCTTCGCAAAATTTCTAATGAATTCTTGATGTAACAAACATTAAGCATATTTCATTTTGTCCAGAGAAACCAAAACAAAATAATTGAAAAATTATCTTCAAACCAGATTTGATAAAAATATTGATCTTGTAATATATCAATAAATAATATTACAAATACAAAAACAATTTCGGAAACATAAATTAAAAACATACTCTGTAATAAGGATAAAAAAAAATTATAATTTGTTG
>JACXSJ010001093.1:0-120266 GCA_014851325.1 Pentalonia nigronervosa | reverse complement strand
TCATACTTCATACAATATAGAAATTTAAATTTAAAATCATACTGAGTACAGACTACAAAATACTGTATAGTCCAGTCCTCCAGACTCGAGACCCATAAAGAAGATACAGACACAGAATAGATTAAATTTTATTTATTCTATAATATAGATCTTGATTCAGACTCTAATGCCGGATCTACGATGACTAATTAAATAAATACATTTATTTAATAATGGGATCTATAAAGTACAACAAAAAAAAAAAAAAACTAACATTGTTATTCTTCATTTAAATATCAAATTTGAACTTAAAATGTCTACAATAATCAATCATGTAAATATATTTTTTTAGAATTTTTGGTTACAATATTATCTACTTACTTACAAAAAATTTCTATAGATGTTGATTCACATAGAGAACAGCTGCAGCCACGGACAACACGTTTGACGCTACGCCACGCCAAGACAAACCGATTCCGTCGTCTTGGAGCGCGTTGTCCGGCTGTCGTTTCCGGTACAAGACAGCCTACTAACTCCCCGAAACTGATCGGTTACTTGGACTCCCTTAGCCAACACGTACGCTGTCTCCTGCAATACCCGAGGCACAACCCTCGTCGCCTAGCGGCCCGTACTCACTTGACGACGTATCATTGCCGACTATAGCCATCTGCGGTCGAGATTCAGTCACTTCATCGTCGTCGTCGCTGTGGTTTAACTCTTCGGTTATGGTGTCAATTATGTCTTCCGACGTTTGTATTACGCAAACTTTGACAAAATCGTTTAACACTTCGTTTTTCTACGTTTAAGACGGACATTGCCATTTTGATATTACGTGCGTGTGATGTGGTGGGATGGAACTTTGATTATAAAATGACCTAAATTTGGATACTTTCCGAAACCGTAACAAAGATATTCGAAAGTTTCCCAAGCGATGTCGTTTATAACTAGCCAGAGAGTACTACGCGTTCATCGTTCTCTTATCGGCCAGCACTATATTATAGAGGAATTCTGGCGCGTTTATTTTTCCAAACACCATTATTAATATTATTGATATCTATGTGTATCTGCAATATTTTAACGAGGATTTCGGGTATTTCGATCGATATTAACCTGTACTCATTCTATATTGTTAGATGGTCATTATTTAGATTCTGAGCGGAGCGATGAATGCATTGGTTTTGCAACGGTGTGTGTTTGTTTCTGTCTGTATACACGACAAGTCTTAGCGGATAAGTTGTTAAAATAATGCTTCGATTTTCTTCATCAGCAACTTTTTCTAGTAGGAAAATGAATCTAGTTGTTAATTTTGAGAGGTTATTTTTGAAAATTACCAATACTTTATAAAATTGTCGGAAAAAACCAAATAAAACATTAAGGAAAAACGAGAAATTTTTAGACAAAACTGGTTTTCGATAAAATGAATTTTTTTTTATATTAATATAACATTTTTCTTTTTACAATAAAATTATACTATTTAATATGGACACACGTTTTTCCAAAAAAACAATTTCTTTTTGTTTAATAATTGTACGTTTAATACGATGACAAGCAAACGTACATATTACGATAATATTATATGTTATAATTTAAATAATATCGCTTGTGTAGTTGTGTATAATATGAATATTATATTAGCATAGCCAAAACCATTAGATGACTATAGAAGAAGGATATAGTTATATTATTTAGACCACACCAGCAAGGCTATGGAGATCATCATACCTTGCTTCTCCCAAAATACACATTACGATAAAGAACATATTTTACTATATTGTTTCATTACTTTACATATTATTATAAAAAGAAAAGCTATTTTATTAAGTTTAATAACTGAAGACAACATTTATATGTTACCTTATTCCTATATATAAATAATCATTTTTTTTAAGTTTTATGAATGGGATTTTGATATTATCTTGGCGGGTGGTGTAAGAAGAAAAATCGATTTTTAGTTTTTATTAGCAAAGCTATTATATCATTGCCTATTTTTTCGAACAGATTATATAAATATACAACTATATAATACAATATAACAACCAAATATTACATATTAAATATTGTTTATTACGTATTTAAAATTTTAAAACTAATATTTTTTGAATATTTATAATTTGTATGTAATATGGTGCATGTTATATTAATGTGATTGTGGCGTTGATTTACCTACACTCGTTCTGATTAGAAGGAAGCATAACGTCTCGAGGTCTAAAAACGATATAAATCCCTCAAGAACTATATACAAGGCACTCGAGTGCTGTCGTGTTAGTCATTCAGTTGTCTACTTGTCGACTATTTGGATTAAAAGTGTAGTTCTAGTAGCACCATTTTCCAATGGCAGTGAACAGTCGAAGTATGAACAGTGATCTTTTAAAAAACGTAAACGCTCAAGACGTGTAAAGAAACATCTAATAATATCGATAGTAAGTTATTGTTATTTGATGGAATAATTTGATACGATTATTGACAACAACCTCTCATAGGTATCCGTTATGATATTATGGACATTCGACAATTAAGCTGCAATCATCAATAAATTAGATAGTTCGTCAGTTCAACACAGAATACAATACAATTTAAATTTGGTAGCATAGTAATACATAATAAGAATATATAATAATATGATATAAATACATTTTAAGAAATATACAATTTTTATATTGTGTATTATCAACAACTTTTGGTTTTTTAATGCCAACATATAATAATAATTATAATTCCATAATCTGGAGTAGAATACTTTCCTAAATGTGTATAAGTACTAACTACAAAAAATTGAATTTGTTTTTTTTATATACATTTAAAGTTGAGATCAAGTGGGTAATAAAGTGTCATGGGACAGTCAGCCGCAGAAAATATGTAGTTGTACACCACACTACTCTGCTAATATTTTTTACGATTTATATAGTTACTACTTACTAGTGTAAAGCTATAAATTTATATTAGTTCAATATTTATACATAAACATTTTAGAAAAATATTCTACTTCACATCATGAAATTTGAAACATTTGTTGCTTTTGAAAACATCATAATATTTTGTTTTCACCAATAAACCTCTCAGGGTTAAGAAAATAATACCAATATAAAATTTAAGAATTACACGGAATTTAAATTTAAAAACAAATTGAATTATTTTTAAAATACTATGAATGTTTAATTTCAAAATAATCACTCTGTATACTTTATATTATGTACATAATATCAACACACTTTGTAATAATTATATTGCTGTCTAAACACATGTTCGTTGTGTAGGTATAAATATATTATGTATTATTTAAAATAATATATTAATGCTATGAGAAATCTTCTAACGGTTCAACATAGGTACCATGTAGACGATTATATTATTACTTTATAATGATAACTTGCCACCGCAGTCTGTATTTCTTATGTCCAATAATATATTTTTAATAATAATAATATAATCGTAGGTTATCGGCGTAACTTAGTAGTATTTTATATTGTTTTAAGTGTCTCAAAAATATTATCGATTATCAATATTGTACAAACATAATAATAATATATTATTATTACGTCGTCCTACGCACATATTATATCCGAGTGGCGTGTTGTTATTATTATTATTATTATTTTTTTTTTAATGTACAATACAGATACTTTTGACATAAACGTCAACATGTAAAACTAACTGAGAACTCGAGGTGGGCGCACGCAATCAAGTTTTTTTTGAATTATTAGACAACATGACAACCAATTTACTTTTATGGGACGTAAGTATTGTGTTTGTTTGAAAGCCTTGGTAGCTAAACATAAAACTCTGAAAGCAATAAATTCTACTTGCTCGTATAAACGTAATGCTATTTGACTTTATTTATGGCGATATTATTGTATACGAATAAATTAACATCTCTTTGAATGAACAATGGTGTCAACTCGGGTCTTGTCCACAAATAACAACAGCAGCGACAACAAAATAAACAGACGTGTGTATATATATACATAACATTACACAGTATCAATAATGAATGAATATAATTGAATGAAAAAGCCTATAGCCATTCGGACAAGTCAAAAGAAATATAATAATAGAAGTTCGCAAATAGAAAGCACACGAGGCGGACAACTTACTGATAGAACCAAAACACCACGTCAATCAATCAATCAATCAACGTGCTGTACACACTTCAAGATGGACATTTCAGTTCCGTTTATTTAATGAATATTAGATTTTATTTAATAGACTTAAAATATTCTATACTGATTATATTAAACCGTTCGAATAACCGAATGACAATAAAAAAAAATTATGAAAAAAAAAACATTTTAGCATTATTGTGTGCGTAGGTAGTGAAGTTTTAACGACGAGT
This sequence comes from Pentalonia nigronervosa, assembly GCA_014851325.1. Lineage (NCBI taxonomy): Eukaryota > Metazoa > Arthropoda > Insecta > Hemiptera > Aphididae > Pentalonia > Pentalonia nigronervosa. Next base: position 115,957 of record JACXSJ010001093.1, on the reverse strand, counting down.
CACTGGCTTTATTTTTTTGTTGGATTACGTGATGTAACTATCTATTCTTTTTTTACAACAGCTATGACGACAAAACAATCGGTATTTTTTTTCTTATAATAAATATGTCATAAAAATTTGAATGATATTTGCCGCATTTAAAAGCGTAAAAAATATTGAAGTCGATCGGAATGTTTTTTTGTTGCTAATTGCTATTATATATTTATAAAGACACCCAAGACAAAAACTAATTTTTTTTCATTTTTATACGTTTATAGGCGAGTTAAACATTTCGTGTGCTTAAAAACCACCCGCGTAGAATATGGTTTTTTTTTGCATATCGGAATATCTGAAATCTTTTATCGACATATTGTATAGTGTTTAAATGAATGAAAAAATAAAATACAATCACAATTGTTGACCATGTCAGGGGAAAAAACAAAAATAGTCAAGCATGATATAATGCAGGACTTCATAATATTAAACGTATAAATTAAAGTTGATATTATACTACTAAAAGATATAAGTTACCCACTAAAAACTTTTACTTTTTTTTTAACCCCTTTAAATTATTTACCGGGTTGCCTTTAATAACAATAATTTTATTCATATCCGCATGTAATAAATTGTTGATTCAACCATAATTATTCTATATCATCATATTAGAATATAGTTATACTCTATGATTACTAATCATCAATATTTCAATCATTCGTGTAATTCTGATACCTACCTAAATATTCAAGAAATTTGTATACAAACTTTTATACGAACATTCAAACTAAATTATTTATAATTATCATAAGTAAATTTATAAAAGTGTTAACATTGTTATAGCTTCCATCATCTTTATGTATTTCATTGATAAAACATTTAGTAATCGAATATTATTGATAATCATCTATAATATTAGATTAAATATGTCAAAAATTGAAAAATGTTATACTAATAACACTTTTTGCCAATTACACCATATTTACAATCTGCTCAAGCTTAAATAGGTATTGTTTTACCTAACGATTTAAAACGCAATTGCTTACTCTTTATTATATAAATGTATAGTAATTCTTTTTTTCAAATCACCATTAGTTTTATTAAATTATAAACTAAATATCCGATAGGGGCATTAGAGTATTATTTCTTGCAGTTGGTTAAATTTTAATGGAGAGTATAAAGTAAAAATATAACAGTAAAAAATGTTCTTTATAGTAAAGTATTATTATTTATTAAAATAAGTATCTAATATTAGAAATAATTATTTAAAATATTATACACAAATATATTTATGTATATAAAATGGTAATAATTTACGTATTATACTTATTGCCGAATTTACTGGACTGACCTTGGTTCAGGTCAGGTTAGATTAGACTAATTTCAGTACAACACATCGCCTTATTGGCCTAAAAATTAAAACTGATATACCTCCATCGTGTACTCGGATATTATAATGCAACATATATTTTTTAAGAAAATATCATAAGATTATATTAATTGATCGTAACGTTTTTTGATAAATCGTATTTCTTAAAATTAACATTAATTTTCAAAGATTCTCGTACGTCGTTATTCTTATTAAATATTATGAACATTTTACGAGTATAATCGACATATAATAGTCAGGTAAACATCAGTATTTTTAACAGAAGAGCCGATGATATTTCCAACTACGTCTTGGTCAAGGCGAATTCGAAAAAGTTTCGTCGACACAATTATTATTATTGTACATTGTACATTATTATTTATTTTAATTCGCTCGTCTACGGTTGCCATCCACTCGCACTATTTGAAAACGATACGGCGATGTCGCGCCGTGAATGGCTATCCATCATTATCGTTTAATATTATGTTTTAATTTAATATTATTAAAACAAACGCTTGACAACATAGATACAATATACAAGACTCTGCACTGAACGTCTATTTCGAACGGTTCGGCGCCGCTGTCAGCTGTAAAACCAGCTCTTTAGAGCAGTGTTTCTCAAACTTTTTTGTCATGAGGCCCCCTAAATTTAATGTCAAACTAATAAGACACCCTTAATTAAAATCATTAATTATTTTTTCTTAGTTACTTACTAAAATTGCATGTACTGTTTCACACTGATAAATTATTAAAATATATAGTAAATTAATGTTTTTTAATATATTTTTGAAAAAAAAACTTTATAATAGTATTAAAATATTAAATATTTATATATTAAAGTATTAAATAAATAAATATTTTTTTTTTCATGAACGCTTAAGACCTAAAAATATAGTTTAAATAAAATATATATTTCACGGCCCCCTCCCATAGTATTATAGTCACGGCCAACAGTTTGAGAAGCACTACTTTAGAGTATATAATACGATAATCCGCGCACCACTTACCGTAGCGGACCACGAACGACGCTACAGCAATAATAATGTTTTTAGATTATGTAAATACAATACAGAATTTAGGAAAAGAGATCCTTTTAATATAAATATATTGAAATATGTAATCAATTTAGTATTAACATCAATAGTTTTAATAATTTTAGTAGTTACAAAAAATATATTTTTTAATGAAAGAATTAAATTTCTAATATAATATTATTGTTGTTATATGATACTATATATTTATTATTAGTAATTATTTTTGTTTTTTTTTTTTTTTTTTTGTTGGTACATTTATACAGATATTTTTATGTTTTAGTTTTATTCATACATTGTATAATCTTATTTTCTAACAAATTATTTTACATTTGTATACATTTAAATATAGAACTCTGTATCTCCTCCACAAGCTTTGCTTTTTGGAAACATAATCATTTTAAATTCATATTGTTATATTTTCATTTATATGTAAATTTGTGAAATGAAATTTATTATTATTATCAACAGATATATACAACAACGCAACGAGAAAATCATCCAATGATATAATAACAGTATGGTTTGTAATTTATCAATAATTTCGTTCTACATAAATTATAATAATATATTTATTCCGATTTTGTACGGCTTAATCTGCAACTTCAAGGGTCATCAGCTCAGATTTCATAAGCTAATATATTTTAAACTAACTACTTACTACAATATTATACCTTTTACGTTCAACTGTACATTGTTTAATGATTGTAAACAACAGCCACATAAAAACAAAGATTAATTAATAATTATTAATTATTAACAACTAATTTTACGTTTTTTATTTTTTTAAAGAACATTAGTGTCATATATATTTTCAACAATTTTCTTCAACCTAAAAATTCGGACACTGGTTTTAATAAACATATTATTATGGGCTGACTGATGATGGCCGAATATTATTACCTCAAAGCGTCTCCCTCGGAAAACGAGTGACGTCTTTCATTGAATACCTATCGAACTATAAATACAAGACTCATATCATCGAGATGTCGCACCACACACAACACTACAACGTGATTGCATAACGTAAAATCATTAAGAACGTGTGGTTATTCTTATAATAAAGTGTTGCTGATGCATTTCTAGATGTGTTATTGATAATTAATAATTTATTTCTATGATTTCCAAATAATTGCATCATATGTAAAAATATAATGTGTACGTCCTTACAATACTAGTAGTTGAAGAAAATATTGATCTCAACTTGACGGTTTCTTAGCTAATTTTATTAATTTTATTTTATTGATTTATATATCCAGCATTTCTAATATGCAAGACAAGTTTACATTTTAGTTATATTTTAGATTTTACAATTAATTTCACTATTTTCTTTTTTTAAGTAGGTATACGAAATTAGGTAATGATACAAACCACTAATCAGCAGTAATCATCAAAATTCGGTTTACACAAAAATTACTTTATTAAAAATTTAAATTTGCTCATATGTCTATATCAACCTAAAACTTTTTTTTTTAGCATTATTTTGTAAATGATGGAAAATTCTAAATAAAACGTGATATAAATGAGCATTGCGCATAAAAAACTTCTGACCTAAAATTCTATTTACTATTAATTTCGCATTAATCGTATTATGTGCAGATCAGAATTGTATAATATCGTTCTCTTCTGAGTTCAGATAATTTTTTGGAGACTACAAAGTACAGCGATTATAATAATATTACTTTAATGTTTTGACTTTTAAGTCTCATTTGTCGTCAATAAAATTCCCCTAGTCTATAGAGTGACTTATTTTTATACTTATTCTTATGTTTCAGGGTAATATTTTCAAATGTATATGAATGGTCTTCGTAAAATAAAGGACAAAAGAAAACAACAACCGGGTCCATTTATTAGATCTCAACTTATTTTTCAATAATTTGCGACAATATATAGTAGTTACCTATATACAGAATTATTCAAAACTTATATTACAGCCAATTAATTGATTTAAAATAGAGAAAAATGTAGGATACGAAAGTTTTTTGATTCAGAAACATCTATAATGATTTGTACATTTTACATTTTATAATTTTTTACAATATTTTAGGAAGGTTGTGTTTATAAAAACTTTAAATATCTTAAAGAATGTATTATTATGATGTCGTTCAAATTTATAAATGTTATAGCTACCTTTATTTTGAAAATAATTATCTTTCTTCTAATTTTAGATTCTAAGCAGAGCAATAAATTTATTGATTTTACAAATATTATTTATTTTTTTTTATACAAGGTTCTTAATAAGTATTGTTAATACTGAAATTAAATAAAAATTGTCAATAAATCTACAATATTTTTTTATGAACGTTTGAAGTTAGAATTTTGACAACATTCGTTAACATTTGTAAATTATTTTTTAGTTATAGATTCATAATTAAAAAATATTTAATATTGGTGTCTTAAGTTTGAAAATTTAATATAAGGTTCCTCATAAGTTTATTTTAAAGAAATTAAAAAAAAAATGCGTTTAATCACATATATTTTTTATTAATGACTGAATTTAAAATTATGAAGACACGTCATTCACTCATCCCTCGAGGTTATTTTTGATTCTGGCCAACAATAATATCATAGTTATTTTACCAATATTTTTATTGCAAATAGTAGTAATATTTTAGATTTTCACACATCAATTATTTTTGTATTTTATGAAATTACGATCTGTTGGCAAGTTGGAATTTTTCCACTGTTATACCGAAGACCGATTTACGAATCGGTGAAACAAGCTAATTGAGTGACGGCATATGGGCCTAAACCAATTAATTTTGAACTAAACAATGTATCGGCAAATCGACATTTATTCAATATGCCACCTCCTCATAAAACACTATAATATATTGAGAGAATTGTATTAAATATGTATCTTGTTTTTTACTGTTTTTTGGTTTTACCGTTTGCGTAATAATTATTATGCTGTTAAAAAGTCTCGTATTGATGGGATTTTGATATTTATAATTACCTATACACATGTCTGTTCTTATATAATATAATATGATATTATATAGATGTACACATGTTGTTCTTCGATATCGTTCTCACCAACTGCTGTAAAAACGCGATCGAAATTAATAATATATATTTATAGACGAGCTGATAGATATACATCAGAAAATCGTGTGGATATGGCCCTGTGTGCTGAACCTTTTTTAAATTATCTGCGTACATGGTACATAATATATATAAACGACCGTGGTACGATGATGAATATAAATTATAATAATATTATCGTGACGTGGCTAATGAATTTACCGCCGCCGCCGTCGGCCGTCCCTCGAATTAATACATAAAACGGTGAACGCTCGCGAAACGATAACTCAAATCGATAATAGTATTATTATTATTACAACAATAATTTAGGGTAGATTTAGTAATATATATATATATATATATATAGCGCGTACGGCGGTGAATGAGGTCAGCGGGGATCATAATATAATATAATTATACATCACGCAGGTACCTTTAGTAGGTAAATAAATAATACAATACATAATATATATAGATATATTTGATGCATACAGAGGTATATAGTGAAATATAATTATATATATTATGTGGTTGAAAAATTAAACAAACCGGCACGAGATCGAATTAGACGCGATGCGGCGGGGGTGGCCGAGGGGTAGGAAGAGTTAGAGCCATTATTAAAGCACAATCGTTTCAACCGTATTTTAGACCCTATTACCCGGAGCGGTCACCGGACTCTGCATAATAATAATAATAATAATGGTAATTTCAATATTTGAGTCAATGTATTATTATTATGTTATAAGGGATTTTTTTTTTATATGATTTATGCACGTCTAACCACGGAGCTGCACTAACAATGATTGACTATATCAATCGCGATGGATTAGCAACAGTTGAAAATATTATAATATGATATAGATTCGTATGTTCGGTCGCAAATATATTGAGGTATACTATACACGCCAAGACGTTATATTATAATGAAAACGTTGTATAATTTCGGTACCTATGTGGCTATATATTAAAATTTTTAAATTTTCTCATTAAAAATAACAAAATAACACGTTCACTGCATAGACAATAATGGACATTATTTTTTTGTTAAAATGAAGACAAATTATTATTATTAAATTTGTAGATCGTACGCTTGCTATAGCTGGTTTATACATAAAATATAATGTTATTATATACTATTAATTAGTATATATTGTATAAATCTACCCTACGTGACGGTACTTGAAATTATTTTTAATATAGTTATTATGCATAAAAATATATTTAAACGACCTTTAATAAATTCTATTTAATCCCTGTAATAGCTGTAATATTGAATAAAAACACCCGAACAACGTAATGTTTTATATTGCTCCCTGTAGATGCTCTTTTGTTAAGGGTTTATAAATGCGGTCAAGTATGGTGAGGTTAAGTTAGGTTTTGATAAAATAAATGCCTAAAGGAAAATTAATTTTCAACGATTAAAATAAGTATCAAAATGAATAATAACGAGAACGTGCGTTAATAATATTGTAATATTATAGTATATTTTGCAAAAAAAGTTTGTACATAAAACCGACGATTTATGTGGATGAATATCAAAGTTTTTAATACAAATCGCAGGAGCATAATCAATTTCAACACTTTAGTGTTGCAGTGGCGAGAAGAATGTATAATAGTTTTCAGCCGAAAATAATACTGCAGACAAAAATTATTGTGTGGTAATAAAACGCTCATGTTAAATTTAAATTTTAGTTATATTCATATTACTTAAGTACTCCTAAAACAAGAGAGCACGGGGATGTAATAAAATAAAAACATTCGGGAAAATTCCGCATTTTAGTAAAAGCTTTTAAGGAGTCGGCAATCTATTTTCACATAAATTGTACGGAGTGTGTTTATTTCCACTATTATGAGTAAGCGCTCTATATATGAAATTCATGGTTATTGCCATTTTCTTACGCACTAAATTCTCTCACATCGCCCGTGTACACCACGCAGTAATTTATTTACACATTGACAACTTTATAGCCATTAACTTTGAAATATATTCCAACTGACTTACGAGGTCTACTCCGTGACATTTGATTAAATATAACCACAATCCGCATATGACAAACGCGTAAACTTTGCGAGAATGGGTGGGGGAGGGGGTTTAAAAAACTATTGCGCTATGAATGATTTTTATTGTCTTCAAGTTTTACGGTTTGGATAAATATTTCCCGGAAATATCCGGTCCCCGATAATTTAAAAATGTATATAGAGAGCGGTTATGTTATATATATATATATATATTATTATTATATTATTGTTATTATTTTGTTATTTTTTTTCTTTATTTTTTGCTGTCTCGAGACGCCCTCGAGTCGAAGAAATATACGGCTGCATTTTTTTTTATTGTTATTTTATACTGTCTTATATAACCTTACTGCAGCACGCGCGTCAAATCGCTATTGACGTCGAGCAAAAAGACTTATGACATTATTTCTTTTCGCATACAACACTAAAACAAGCCAACACGTGTAAAAAGCTTTTACGAACACCTCGACTCAATATTTATTTCGATTTACTTTCAACGTCACGAGGTGCCAAAAAAAAAAAAATAATAATAATAATTTTATAAAAACATATTATTCAAAGTCAAACACGTTGTTTTATTGTTACACCGACGCCGCAACGGCACTGAACAGCGCGTAATAGTAAAAACAACGAAAAAATCGACTCGAAAATAACAGAATAATATAATATAATACGACGTTGAAAAATCGTCAAAAGCATCCCCGACCGCGTGTAAGAAACGCATCAAAACGCGATGATCCGCAATATAATATTATATATACGTATAAGCATAAATATGTTTGTATATTTTATATATTATATTATGTAGGAAGTTTCGCAGTGCGACGCGAGTATTCCATTTCAACGGAACAGTCTATAGGTGCATACCCACACTCACCCCCACACACACACGTCGGACTTGAAATCGTAAACCGAGCACGGCGCCCCTGTAGGTATAATATATACCCATGTACATCATTATAATATGTACACCGTACAGTGCACACATACCTATACATAAATTGTACCTACCTACCTACAGTATAAATAATAATATGTGCATTTACTATTTGGTCTTCGGAGACCGCCCGTCAATGTTATCAAACCATCGTCCAAGATCGTTTACGTCCGGGAAATATGACACTCCAGTCGACAGCTATACAGCAGTTGTAGTCATTGTACAATATTATTTTATAACCTATCGTGTCGGTAATCGGACGTCGTGCAGTTCCAAAAATCCGACCCAACATGACGACGATGGGTATTATATATTATACATAATATTATTATTGAAATACTTGTATTCATGTATACAGTTTGGTTCCGGGCATTGACGGCAAAACGATATAATATCACAATATATATTATTGTGTTAATTGAATTGGAAAAGTTTTACGAGTTTGCCGAGTCTGACGCGAACAAGGCGCAGACATATATTTTAGCTGATTACGTATTAAAACCGTCTGGAAAATATAGGTCGACGTTTGTATAGTGTATGGAAATAGAACGAACAACGTTGATCCTATACAGACTGTTAGTCGTTAAAGTGTTTATAACGTTTTATACTGTTTAGTGAGTGATTTAGTCTGTTTGATTATGTTCCACAGTCATCAGCTGCTGATGATGTAATATCTTCAACAGATGGTTTTGTAAAAAAAAAAAAGGTTGAAAAAATTGTTTTATTAATAGGTATGCTAGTTGTTATTTAAACTCGAAGAAATCAGTTTTCTGCACTTAAATAATTCTTTTGGCGTTTGTTAATAAATTAATGATTATCATAACAATGGTTGTAAATTGTAGCTAGTATCAATTTAATGATTGCATTGATTCATTTTTATAACAGTGATAATTATTCCCCCTTCGTAACTCTTTTAACAAAATTATTTGTGAGCCAAAAATGTTTGGTAAAATCTCAAATAAAATGAGCTGCACTCAGAAAAAGTTTTTCGTAAACCTAACCGAAAACAACGATTTATAAAAATTAAAAATACCATAGTAAAATAACCCTTCCGTACACAATGCCCGCCTATCACTGTATGCATCTGTAACTTTTGTAAAGGTGTACACTTAAATACTGTGAGTCTAATAGTCTAACATTTATTAAATAGCTGTAATTCGATGCAATAATATAGCCTGCAAATCTGCAATGTCAAAAAAATATAAATTTTAGTACCTAATATGTAGCATAAATATTTATAATGTCGGGACATCAAATAATCGTTGAGAACGATCTAAATTTCTGTAGGTTCGCGTGATTATCGTTATCGTCTATTTTCATTTTATAGCGGTTCAAGTTGCCGTGGCGCGTACGCGACGCGAATTTACCGGGACAGCACGCAATAATTTTCTTCGAGCATGCGAATACACACACGACCAAACGCTATACTGAGGTGAGCTTCAGAAATATATTTATTTTATCATTAATTTTGTAGTATTGATAACGCACAAGGCGCCGAACCGTAAAACGTGTTATAATATGGTGCGCGTCGACCACGTTTCCGGGTCGCTTCCGGAACAACTTTGTCACGTCCGGTCGGTGGCGTGACGTGCAGACGAGAGGCGGCGTGCCGTCGGAATGGACGCGATTGGTCTGACGCTGACAGCACTCAAATATTATATCGTCCGACCCGACAACGGTGGCGACGATTTTCCGCGAGCTCCGTTGACAGACACCTTGACGCGTATGCCGCCATCACTCTATTTTTACCTGTTGCCCCTTCTCACTCGCGCCCTCGACTTAAGAAAATACTTTAAATATCTTAAATCGTGCTCACGCCGCCGTCGTCGACGACACTACTAACCACCAGGTAACCGAGAGCGTGTATGAGATATGAATATAATATGATTTCATATTTTATTATTATGATGTGGCGATTATGAATAAAATATCGATAATTACGTTTGACGCCATGCCGTCGTAGCTGGGGGGGGGGGCGCCGTATAATGTTAATATTAATCAATTTCAGCCTTCTTATTGTTATAACACTATATAGAATCTAATCATTCCTTTTAATAATACTAATTTTGGAACACAATATCCAATAATTAGAAGAATTTTTTTATTACGTAAATATAATAAAAATTTATCCAACTTTGATCATTTTCACAACTTCAAGAATTGTATTAATACTGTTTTCCCCTGTTTTTGATTTTGTATTTTGGTATTTTATCTTTTCGTTGTATAGGTATGACATTGTGTATCGATTTTTTATAATTAGTTTTTTATTATAATTTCATTAATTTATATAGTATGAACTCAGCTCACCCGCATTTAAGCAGCATCTTTGCTTACTGGGCGTGCTTGCAACTTATTTTTGTCTATTATGTTTCACTATCATTATATTGTTTTGTTTTGTCGCAAATAAATACATATTGATATGATATTATTATTATTATATAGACTAAACGTTGTTCATCGGCGGAGAAACGGGTGCGGGGAACACGATCATATTATCACGAGTGTTGTAATATTCTTTTTACCCTTATTATCTCTAAATTATTCGTCTCCGTATTACGAGCTTGTAGCATTTAATACAACGCAGTAATAATAATAATAGTGTACGATAGGTGTACCGCGGCCGTAGCCCTGCAACGGCGCAATATTATTATTATTATTATCATTACGATATAATGGCAGCGTTTGAACCGGCGGCGGCGGAGGCGACGAGGGAGCGGAACGGCAGACGCGCGCTCGCGGTACTCACGGAAACCGTAAACGTTTTAACACGTCGTGTTTAAACCCGTGAACGATGCAGATAGCTTTATGGGTCGTGCCGATCCGTTAATGAGCCGCTTGTCGACATAAATCGTCCTCCGCATCTAGATAAATTACAGCGCCCGGTGAGTTTGGTTTTTGGCCGCGCGTGTGTGTATTTAAAACATCCGGCACGTTTCTAAAACAACGCGCCCATAGACGAAAACGACGACGCTATGTGTTTTCGCCGCTGCGCACTATAATATAACACATATTATTATAAATTATAATAATACGTATAAACATGACGATCATATACAGAGTGATTCGCCGACCATGCTCACTGGCGTTTTGTCGTTTAAAAATCGATTTTTTTCGAATTCTGATTACTGAAAGTCGTATAGAGATATGCACAAAGACCATATTGTTTTCAAATTTTAGATATTTTTCGCACTAGTAGAGTGCCCTGTACGGAGATACAGACTTCTGTTTTTGATAACACACTTCTTTCAACTGTTAGTCATTAAGCGAATAATTTTCCTGAAAACATTACCGTATCGAAATTAAAATTCAAACGAATAGTTTTTTAATTATTTAACTTTGTGTACTGAGGATAATAAGTCCACAATAATGGGTTTGGAAGACATGTGGACTATGCACATTTGAAAATTGTAATAATTAATATTAATCTATCAATATTTACAATTTATAAAAACGGTCTACGTATAATATAGGTAGATAAACCAGATCCAATATTTCATATATTTTATATTTTCAAGGACTTTATTATCTTGCTTAGTATAAACATTTTAACAACTGCAGAAAAATTACTTGTTCAAATTTTAAATTAAATACATCAAATATTACAAAAAAAAATATTCACCGAATATTTTATAGTGAAAAAAAGATGAGTTCTCGTCACAGGAGACTCCTTACAACAAAAAAAAAAAAAAAAAAATGCATGAATTCAAAAAAAATTATTATTAAATGGAAAAATGGGGGGGGGGGGGTGAGCATTGTTGGTGGTGAATCGCCCAGTATAATGATAATCGCTCTGTATCACATTGGTGGCGACGGCGGCCACTGTGCGTAAGTTATTATTTTCAAATGCACACAGATCATGATGATGTAGGACGCGTCGTCGGCACCATGGTGTTGTGTGTCCCGTCTTATATTACGGCGGTATTTATTATAATAATAAGACGTGTGGTCGTGTGGATATTTAACTATACTGCTGCTGCTGTTGTGCCCGGAAACAAAAAGCGACGAAAAAAATATGATGTAGTGTGTACGTCGCTGCACATCATTCATAATAATATGTATGCCGAGTGACAAAATTGGTGAGTTCGCATAAGATTGTATTACGTATAATCTCCGCCACATAATACACAATAATATAAAAATACCTACTCGATCTTATAGATATCACACACACACACACACACACATACCCGGTGTAACTAAGTAAAACATTCATTAAATCGAAAAGTATCGACTTTTTAAATTTTTTTTTTGTTTTTACATAGTCCTAAGTCATTACAAAATAACATTTTTTTTTAAGAAATTATTTATTTTTTCATATTTTTTATCCTTATAATTTTTAAAATTTTACTTTTTGAATAAAAACATACAGTTTTGATTTCATATTCGAGAGCAGAATATTTTTCTCGGTATTTCGATGCATAAAAATCGAATTTTGGACGAGCAGTTTATAAGTTATAAGTATTTAAAACTTATAGATGAATGAAGTAGTGGATCAACATTTTGCGAGTTAATGGCGTAACCACTCCATTCCGCTCATCTATACATAAAATAATATAATTCATAAACTACTAGTCCAAAATTTGATTTTTATACATCGAAATAATCGGAAAAATATTCTGTTTTGAAATATGAATTTGAAACTGTATGTTGTCATTCAAAAAAGGAAAGACTTAAAACCAATGTAACAAAAAAAAAAAAACGTTGAAAAAGTTTATACTTTTCGACATAATGAGTGTTTAACGTTAAATGAATCACTTGTATATATATATATATATATATATATATACATATATATTATATATTATATAATATAAAGGTACCCATACTTCGTGTCTATGTAGGTACTACGTCATATATGGCAGATCAATATACTATACGTTATATTATGTTGTATGATTATATACTAAACTTTTCTCAAACCCAGTTATATGAACAATTATAAATTATATTAAATACACTCAGAAAAAAATAAGTAGGTATTAATTAAACAAATTTAAATTGTTGGTTACTATTAGTGTACTATGTAATGCAGTCAATAATCAGTAGAAAAAGTATATAGTGGTCTTTAATTTAACAAAATGTTATTATAATTTTTATATGAATAGTAGATTTCGTCATAATAGTGATAACTAGAGTTGAGATTTTAATGCAAAAGCATCTTTTTTTCTAGTGTTTTGAAATGTTGGTTCATAAATATAAAATGTGTTTTGGATGATACTGATTATTTTAAAGTAATTTTTTTTTGCATTTTTTGACGATTTTAATGCATTTTCTTAGTTTTTAGAGGATTTTTCACAATTTTTTCATAAAATAAACGAAACTTGTTACGATTAACAAGAAACTTTCGGTAAACTGCCGACGGTACGAATAATAAATTATATATAGCACAAGTTATCGTCGATAACAATGTTATCATAGCTAGGTCTCGATAAGTATTACTAAATTAGTATCCAATTAGTACGTCCATCATCATAGCCTCACATCATAACCCCATAAGTTCAATATGCCAAAAGTAAAAACATCGATATCAAATCGATTAACAAAATATGTTAATAAATTCGGTACAGAAAATTTTTTTTTTATTGTTTTTTTAGAACGAATGATTAAGAAAATGGAAATATAACAGAATTAAACAAGTAACAATGTACAATACTATTAAAAAAAAAAAAATACACTACTGTATTGTAATTTAAATTTTTTTTTCCAATTTTTAGGCTAAAATAAATATAATTTAAATGCATTTTTATAGCGCATTTTTTGAGTTTTTTAAGTTATTTTTGCATTTTTTGAGATTTTTTGGGGTATTAAAATCCAAGCCCCAGTAATAACACATAAAGTCATAATCATAAGCCCTTCAATTCTGTAGCTGAGGAGTAATTTAATCTTGATGACATGAGAAAAGAGTATAAGACTACTTAGTAAAAAGATAATTGAGAGTTAATAATAAGTATAAACAAATGAGTAAACTTTTTTTGGTTTTTCTTTTTACTTTTCAGGTTGTTTTTGGGTTTTAATGACAACTTTAAAATATACCTTTCTTTTTATTTCATCTCTAAGTTTTCGTTTCTGTGAAATTCTTCTTCTTTTCTTAGTTTTTCCTTTTCTTTATTTACACGATATATTTATATTTCCTCCATTTAATTCCCGTAACGACAAACAGCAACTTTATTTAACTTCTATTGTTTTTCTTCTTAGCTTCAGGTTTTGGCCATAACAAATGTTTCTTTTACGATTCTTCAATTATTATTGTAGGACTCAAATTAATTTTGTTTACATTTAACGCTTTATTATAAGTCAATAGTTGAGGTACCTATACTTCTTTGAGTGTCATTTATACTCGATACTTCTTTATTTAAGTTTATTGGAGTTACATTTACCTACATATAAATAGACGTTTAAACAATACAGCCACAGCAACAGCAGTTTGATGTGTAATCATAAAACAGATTAATAGATTATAATTAAATATTTTTTTTTTATCTGTGACCAAAATACCAAATCAATAATATTTTATCAAGTATAATAACAAAAGTAAATTTATATAACGAATAATTAATATAAAATTTTAATCTTTACGTACAATTACGTTACGAGAAAAAAAATGTCCATCATGTGTCTTAATTTGCGATCAACGATGAATTACGTAGATTTGTAGGTTTCGGACGCTATAGCAATGCTTCCGCCGCCAAATCCCTAAAATATTTGCCACCCGAAACCCCGTCGATCGCCTCTAAATAATAAGTTTCCAACAGCCAACAGCCACTGACCCACCCCTATCCACCCCTATAAATACGTCCTGTAAAAATCAAAAAATAAATACCAATCAAAAGTGCTCACAATCACACAGATACACATTATAATAGGCAATAAAATGTTATTGTATACACAAACAAGTTTCAACAAATGCTGCAATACGCCACAGGTCGTATGACGTATATGCGCATTCTTTAGTCAATTACAACAATAATATATAGTACGAACGTATAGGCCAATAAGATTATTATAATTTATAACTTTGTGTGTGGTCGAGATCTACCAAGAGATATTTTACCAGTAAACCCTACGACTACGAACAGTAAGTCGTTATCTTCGTTATTCGTCAGTCGCCGCCGTAGCCGTGCGCACAATTGCGGAGATCACCACAATAACGAAAAAACAATTATTGTAACAATTATTATGGTTAGACACCATGAAAAGTATCATCGTCGTGGGATGACATTCGGCAATAATTACAACTGCACGTAGACAAAAACGTCACGCACGTTAAAAATGGGCATGACATGGGTGCGTACATAATATGGGTACGTCATTATATTCTGAAAGTCAAGACAAATATTATTAATATTTTATTAAGGTCGGTCCTACGATATACTTCGGTACATATATACGTATATATACGTACATACGTCATGCCGTAGACATGTGTAATATATTTCAATTCAGTATTTTGATTATTAAAAACTCTGCTGGTACCACAAGCGTTTTATGATTGTGATCGGTTCTTCAGTGTCATGGTCGCCACTGTTATGTCTGCAGATATTAAATATTCGATTAATTCCTAATAATGTGTTAATAATATTTATTTGATTCCGATTGACACCCTGTAAATGCACGCGTAGCTTATTAGTACGTACTATATAATCGCCGTCCACCATTGCTTGAATTATACAAATTTTTCTCATGTCCAATGGAAACTAACAAATTCTCTGTCATACGTATCTAATCGAACACTACTTCGCAGTTTACACTGATTTACGTGTAAAAATTGTTCAGAAAGAAGAAAAACATTTCTATAAGACGTTCCGTGCTTGCCTCGGCACTTGCATTAAACCCACTCAAAACGACTGAAGCGAAAATAGTAAAAAAACTTGTTACACTAATTATAAGTAATAATAATAATAAACAAATAGTAAGTGTCATTCCTTCTTTCGTGAGTAATTCACTAATTATATATTCTTATTGTGCCACTGTAAATTAAAGTACAAATTGTATTTATCAATACATATTTTTCTAATGTGTACTCAAAAGCTATCGGTGTTTGTGTTGTTCGTCAAGTTGTTTATGTTCAAAATTGTACATTTATACCATATTAATATACTTATAAATGCTACGATAATATGATTAATATAATATAATTAATAATTTACACCTAACTGATTTTGAATTATCAGTTCTTTTTAATATTAAAAATCCTTAATTCTTTTTCGAAAAATTATTTAGCACTACAAATTATAAATTTCAATATTCATGTAAAAAATCAAAGTTCTTTTTAAATTATGAATTATGAATATCTAGTATGGTTTATATTAGAAGCGATCTGATAATTTTAGCAAGAATGTATTAAATAAAACATTTTTTCCAATATGAGTGCTTAAAAAAATATAAACTGCATGTTATAATATAATCTGTAAAAAATAAATCTGCTATTATATTATAATAAACTCTAGCGTGACCTTGGTCACCAATACAATTTCTTTTTCTAACTAATCGCGCTTTTATAGTTTTATGGCCATCGCAAATTTGGATAATTAACTACATTGCTAACTAGTAACTGCTGTGTATTATGCTTACTACTGAAGTTCATAATTAAGACGTCATGTTATTATGCCACCATCTTTGTGGAGATTATAGAATCATATCATCGATTATGACCGTGTATAATATATTATTAATATAAATAATAGCAATAACGCAGAATGGCCAAAATGTTCTGAAATAAAATTCGTAATTTCCACATATTAATAGTGGATAACTTCATCTAATATCACGTGTCGGCAATCTAGGTGAGCAGTTGATCAATGTATTTTATTATATAAGATATCTGGGATGACCGTTTCATGTTAACTTGAGAGTAACCACTCGACTGATTTGTTGTCGTAGCGATGATTTCGAATAATACAATATGTTACCGAGTGTTCAAGTGTATGAGTAAACCAGCTTTTATAGAGTCGAGTTTTCATTACGCAATTAAACATAAAACTTTTAGATAACGTGTTACTTGGCATTTTGTTACCTATTTATTAGTTGTACGGAACGCTACACACTATGGTGCACTGGAAACCCGTCTCAATATGTCCGTCAAGTTGACACCGGCACATTATGCTAGGCCTGCGTATGGTATCAAAAATGTGCTAGGAATTTGCTAGATTTTTCTAGGGCCCCTAAACTTTGCAAATCCACAAACAAACATGTCGATGCCATCTTTGTGGGCGCATTGTTAGATTCAAAAAAAAAAAAAATAATGACAATTTATTCAAACGGATTTCCTAGATTTTGCTATGGTAGTTTTGGAATTTGCTAGAACCACTGTCATCTTTGGTGGAGGTTTCAAATTTGGCATCAGCACCAGCATATTGTACAATTTCAAAGATAATTTGTAAGAAGGGTCTGCAAAGTTTGGAGGTCTAGCAAAATCCAAAAATGCCTTAGCAAAATCTAGCAAATTCCTAGCAAATGTCTGGTTTTATATACGTAGGCCTAACATAATGCGCCGGTTCCAACTTGACAAATATCGTCTCAAAAGTCGAGTTCACAGCTACATCGTGTGTTGTGTGCTTTTCGTTGTGTTTTAATATTGGCCGTTTTGATCATGGTATCATTCACTAAACATGATATTCCAATTACCGTGAACCCTACTTTAGGGTATGAACATTAAATAATGTATAGATAATAGATGCAACAGCTATCTGAATTTCTTTGTTCGCTGAAAATTATTTTTACTGAGATTATCTGCCATTAATTTTCCGCACTTGTATTAAACATGGTAAGATATATATCATACAAATATGTATTACTTTGCAATGCTAACAATTAAAATTAAGTTAAAAAAAACATTAAACAATGTCTCATTTTAAGTTATTTTGTTTTTTTTTTAATTCCAGGATTTAATTATGTTGAATTAATATTGCGTTCAACATTAATAGTTATCAAAAATTGTATTTTACATGATTTTAAGATGTACAATTAATTTTAAATGGATTTACAGTAAAATTATTGTAGGTAGTTTATTAAATTACAATATTGTATCAACAGGAGACGAGGTACAGCTACTCTATAATATTACAAGAATGAAACATCAATGATTCATCTAATATTTATTCATTTATATTTATATATAATTACAATTATTAATAATAATATTTCAATCGCAATATAAATGACTCATAACAGAAAAAACACAATACAACACACAAGTATAAATATTGAAATTAAAACGTCAGATAATAATTAACGTTTAATGTTTCAAAGCTAGTAATAACAAATAGAATCGACAACAATTTTTTACATTACAATAAATTGTATTCGTGTAATAATTTTCTTTTGATAAAAATAATGTTTCACGATGATGATTGAAATACATCTTAAGATAAATTCTAAAAACGCTACCCTCCTCTAAAGAGAAAAAATATTATTCAAACTATAGATAGTTTAAAGTGCATATAGAGACGGGGACGATAGTAATACATAAAATATTTGTGAATTATATTTTCATATTTTCAAATGGATATCTACGTATATATATTAACCAAATGTGTTTTACAAACACCCTAAATCATACACACATATATAAATTATATTTTATTATAGGTACCTACTACATACTATATTGTGTTAACGTTTCCAAAATAATGACAACCCTCCGAAATTGTATTGCAAGATGTCTCCATTATAGTCTATATGGTAATCACCCTTTGAGACAGTTAAGTTTTCAAGCTAAGCGATATTATTCTCATTTTGTTATCGAAAAACAAACGTTTACAGTCTATAGCTAATAATATATAGTATTATTATATCGTATATAGTATACCAATGGTCAATCTTTATTCTACAAAAATATTATTAAAAAAATACAAATACAAATCAAAACGATTTTTGATATATTATATTGACTTTTTTTGTATCTTGTGTTCGTGTAAGAAATACCAAGGACTGCTACAATAAGGACATTTTACAGAATTTTTAAGAAATAAACATTTAAGTTATCAATCAATCAATCAATACTATTATATAATTACATTTGTGTAGTTGCTGTATATGGTATAAAATAATTTGATCAGAAGTTTCAGACACCTTATTTAATATTTCCCATTACATATTAATATATTAAAAAGAAATTAATTGGTTTGATTTTACGCGTTTAATAATATTATTGTGTTGGACTCTCATTGCAACAATGTTATCGAACGCATTTGTCAAACCTTTTGTGCAGACTATGATAATATAGAGATGCGCATGCACGTTGTTTTTCTGACACATTATTCGTATGATAATTATAATTATAGTTTGTCAACCGACATCCTCAAGTACAACTGTCGGCCACGGCGGTAGTATGCAATCGCGGAAAAATAATATTTCGCCTCCATAGCTGCCGCGGGAATGGCGGTGGAGGTGGTGGCGCGGTGGCTCCACAGCAGAAGCAGCAGCAGCAGTCTCTTTCATCGGGTCCAAAGCCGAACGGTGAAAACATTATTTTTTTTTTAAATCCTTTGAAAAAAAAATAATAATAATAATAAAAAGAATGATATCGGCCCGGAAGAAATGGTGCACTCGGTTCGCGTTTATATAATATAAGTGCCGCGGTGAAAGGCGAGTGGGATATTAAAATCCGTTCGAGTGTCCGCCTCCCCAATTAAAAACGACTCTTCTTCCCCCAAAACCGCGCGCGCGAAGTCCTTTGCGCCGTATATTATATTATATATATATATATACACACACCTACACACTCACCGACGTTTTAATATTCAATATATATAATATGTGCGTGTGTGCGTGTACATAAGCACACGGTGCGCACCTTGCGCGGGATAGGTATATTAAATTTCCGCCAACACGTCAAAACCACTCGCCGGGTGAACGGTGAGATTCCTTTTGTTCTCGGCGCCGACAATAAGCGCAGATTTTTTTCCCCCAGGCCGAATCCTTTGTTCGTATATATATATATATATATTATATATGGAGTATTTTTATTATCATTATTAAATTATTATTTATATATATAATAATGTTTAATGTGAAAAAAAAATTAAATATCATCGCGTATATTGTAAATCACACACGGTCATATTATGCGGTCGGTGTAATTTAATTTTAACAGCTCAACCCGTTCTCGTATTTTTCACAATAAATATTATTATTATATCACACATTATATAGAACCTATATAATTTCATTTCCGCTGAATATTATTGCGCCGGTGAAAAAAGGATCCGAAAACCGCAGGTTGGCTCTGTTCCAGATATACCTGCTATGTTGCAGCGCCGCTGGAAAATCCTCCAAGCGAGTTTTAATTAAATTAAAAATCTGTGCACACGACCTCGCGAGACCCATAATAATTTCGAGCTGTGCGGTTAATTCAGTCGGATTTACCTCCACTTTTTATCGTTATTAAGTTCATTTATACAGTCAGCGCTTTTAATTTGCGTTCAGCGAGTATTATTCATGTATATATGTTACGATAAAAGACGAAAATTGGTGAATGACGTCCTAACCAGGTCGCAATGACGTCATTTACTAAAATTGGTGGTAAAATAATGATAAATTTCAAATAATATAATTTAATGAAAAGTTAAGTTAATTAAAATGAATAAAATAGGTGCATTATACAAGTTATTTATTAGTACAGTTTTGATTACCATGAAATTTTGAGCTGCACAAATTTTCCGCTGCATTGCAAGCACATTTTAGTTCACGAGTAATGCAAATTATTACAAATAATTGTAAAATACGCGCTCGTTGTATACGCAACTCGCCAGAATATTCAATATATGCGTAAATACTAACTAATAAACCATTTCATATTATTACTTGGGTTATCAACATTATTGTTATTCAGATTTTTTCTTACCTATTTAATTTTGACATTTTTAACTCGCGAAGGTTTGTCGCATACTTTCCTATACACTTATCACTAATCGTTTACACTGACATAAATGTATTGAACATCATTCTCCAATTAAACTGGGGATTAACGTCATTAATCGGAAAATAAACATATTATATACCTAAGCGCGTCACATATAGTATGATTTGTACGATGTACATTGACTATCATAGTTTTTGACCCTCATAATTATTACCAACTAGACCGAATTCGCTAAGTAACCGAAACCGCCCTCGGAGCGAAATATTGAAGCATTTTTACTGTTCCTGAAGTTGATGTCGGGAAAAATTAAAGATTATGATTTCGGCAAGGTTTTACATTTCGGATCCAAGATTTTGTATAGATTTCTATTCCAATGCTGATATTTTTTAACCACGGTTCCAAGCCGTGTGGCCTAAACAGAATAACTATAATAAACATAAACAAATATAAATATTAAGCACTTTATCAATTTTTATATACAATTAAATTTAAAAAAATATATATTTTAATTAATTTTAAATTATATTTTTCATGAACCTTAATTTTAAATTATATTTTTTATGAACCTATTGACACAGTCATATTGTACATTGGTACATTGACTTAGTATTATAAAACAAATGTATTATTCTAATAAAAAATTTAGGTTAATATATTTACCATATTACAAAAGTAAAATGAAATTATCAACTATAATATAATAGTAACATAACATAAAAATTATATAATACTCTTCAAAATAGAGGTTGACTCGTCGTTTCAGCTCAGAATTTATTTTAATATGCAATGATGAATTATTGAATTCAATTTGAACATATCCATTAGTCATTATATGGTGGCCTACTCAATGTCGAGGTATAGGTACACTTGAAACCTACTATGAATAATAGATCGACTTCTCCGGTTTATGCTTATGGTATTTTACATTTTGAAAACTAATCTTGTGTAAACACTTATATCTATTCACTGGAATATTTTTTTCTGTAATTGTAAGAATCAAATCCGAAATCAAAACCCAAAAAATTACATTTTAAAATCCGCTTGATCAGAAATTGGTCGTAAGCCGCAGCCATAATCTAAACTTTCTGTAAATTCCATACATAATTGCTCAGTCGTTATTGGTCTATCGGTATTTATGACCACTGTATCGCAGTTTATACAAACTGGCGAGAAAACCGTTTCCCAAATTCCAACGACCATAATAATAATATTATGTACCACAGGGCTTGCCTTAATGTACAATTCTACACAAATATTCAGTTCTAAATTAAAATGTGCAGTTCATACAAAATAATATGATTCGAATTTGTAATGCTGTATGTTTGAACACTATAATATAATAGAAGAACGCCAAACTGTACATATAAAAGTGGTCTGCCAGTCTGGTATTATCGTAACGCAATGCAATGCTCTTCGGGCAATATAATATCATATATTAGCGATGTCGCGGTTTTTACTTGTAAAGCATAATGGATTTATTGGTTTTTATTATAATAATCTAAATGGTAAAATGTATGAATTATTACTAAAAAAACATTTTTTTGAAACCAAATTGTCCTCGATCGAATAATAAATAAAAAATATAATACGACTTCTAAATTTTACTTTTAAGATTTAGAAGTTAAGAGTTCTAAAATCTACTTAGCGTAAGCTCTGATGTACCGCGTCTATTCGGGTGACGTGAGAGTAATATTTTGTAGTCCGCGCGTATGATTATATTAGCTGATATACTGATGCAAAGTTAATTTTATATTATAAAATTATAAAACGACGCGCCGTAAACTATTCAACGAAAAGTCGTACACACGGGTAAACTGTTCGTATTTTATGAAACCGAGACAAAAACGAATTGGCTCGAAAACACTATATTTTTACTACACATATAGAGAAAGAGAGGGAGAGAGATGTATAAATGTATTATATACGGCGGCGTGCTGTGCGCGTGCTCCCTTTCAGGATTTATAGACCGGCCTCCGAAAGGTCAATCCCGGCTTTCAATAAAAACCTCTGTATTTTCATCCCTTTCGGGGGGAGGGGGGGGGGGCTCCACCGCCAGCGTCGCTGCCGAGGAGCGGCACATAAATTAAATCTTCGCCGTACGACAACAAGGGGGAAAACACGAAAAATATATCGCCACTCTTGACACCGGAATTATTTACGATCGGCTATAACTTACTGCGAGGTTTTCCAACCGCCGCCACGCAACCGGCTCGGTCCCGAACTTGTGTATACTGTATATATAATATATGTTTGTGTACACACACACACACACACACACACACACATATATATACGTATATTACACTTATGTATATATACACTCTTGCTGCACTGCAATATCTTCCCCGGCGGCGGCGGCCGTGTCACGACTGCGTTGTTTTATGGACAGCTATATGAAACACTTTCGTTAATTCCGACCAGTTTCCCCGTTTTTCGGTTTTTTGTTTTTCCCCCGTTTTTTCTCCGTTTTTCTTGCCGCTCCTCGACATTTTTGTAGTTTTACGGCCTTTTTTTTTTCATCTCGAACGTCGGCGATGACACGGTTACTTATTTAAATAACACATTTTTCGGCGCCTGCAGATAAACTTATCGTCGTCGCACTTGTCTCCAACCCCGTGCATCGTACACGAAATGGGGCCAGAAGCCCAAAGTCAAATACCGATGCTTCCGTTCGGCATATACCCGTGAACGCGTTTAATATATGTTTGTATTTGCAACTATTGGCCGAAATTACATGTAATAGTCGCGGCTGCAGCCAGCGAATATTTTACGCTGACGGTCCGCACGGAAGGTGGTAATTATTGGAATATTTTACTATACGAAATATTATATTATCCTCTGCACGTGATTTCCACATGCATAGGGTATATTTTCGGATCCAAAGTAGTCCAATATCTTTTATATCATTTAACATTACACAGGTACATTATATATAGACCTGCAGGAGTATCTAATCCTGCATGGCCCGCGGGCCACATTCGGCCCGTGATAAGTTTTAATGTAATCCTTCCATAAATTTCAAAACCATAAATTACTTAAATATATTATAAGAGAAAAATGATTAAAAATAAAACCTATTAATATAAGGTGTCCATGCCTTATATTAATTAAATAATGTGTATATCGTTATTGCAATAAAATAAAAAAAAGAAATGTATTATTATAAAAATTTATGTGGTCCACGACAACTTCTACTTACTTAATTTTGCCGAGTCTTCCAAAAAAATTTGACATAATGACACCCCTGATATAGACTAATAGAGGTATTCACCATACAATAACGAGTATTGCGTTAAAAAATGTTATTCAAAATTCAGTTATTACTTATACAGAAAAAATTTTTTACATTATATTTTTTTATACCTTTAGAATACACTAATATCATTTAAATGTTGTATACTTTCTATCATATCAATAACGAAAACAAAATAATATAGTGCATAGCGTGATGGTGAATTTTTGACTATGAACGGAAAATAACGAAAATTTGAACCGAGGCTAAATGTACCTGGAATTTCCGAAGTAGGTACCTATTTTATACTCTGCAGGCTTAACGTTTATGTGAATACTGAATATTGGTATAATATGTTTATATATATATATATATATATATATATATATATATATATATATATATATAATATATGGTTAAGCCATAATAATATGATCTAATGATCATATTAGTATGTAATAAGCTGAATCACATAGGTTTTTTTACAAATTTTGTTATAAAATAAATATAATATAGGTACATACACAACAAAAATAGAGAATAGTAAATAGTAATACAATACAAAATATAATGAGGATTTATTTGTATACCTATTTAAGTAATAAGTATATTATAGAAAAACGTTTGTTTATTAATTATTTTGTATAATATTATAACTTATAAATATAGCGCGAGTGTTTAACTACTAAGACGTTAAGCAATAATAATAAACAGTGTTGTTCATCATGCACAGTATTAATTTGTTTTTAAAATAATGTCTTCGATGAATTGGAAATTAACAAGAAAAGCTCGTTGTATAATAATATAGACACAATATCTGATATATACTTTTAAATTTGAATACATAGTGTTATTTAATATATCATTATAATATTTGTTGAATAATAAACTCGATGCGTTTTAAATGTATTCCATTGAATATAATATATATTATTATAACGACGACGCCGTTATGTACGGACGCGCACAACACGCACATAGAGAAGAACAAACACATAACCGAGCGAGACTGATAGCGCATTATACGACAAACGGAACGGGGCAGTAAATTAACCGCGGCGGAGGAGTGTTTTCGAAAATAATCTAGAACGCGAAAATGTGTTAAAAATAAGGATGAAAAATTCCTCGGGGACCGTGCGCGCTCGGGTCGTGAAATATATGGCCGCGGCTCCTCCTCGCGTTCCTTTTTACTATAATATATCTGTTTTCCCCGTCTTCTCGTTTTCGTTCTCCACTTACTGCCACCGACCGTACTTTTCATGTTGTCCGCCACGGAGGCGTTACAAATCGCGAACATAAATAACACCTCGGAAAACGGCGGCAGCGGTGGCGGCGGGCGGAGAGGGACCTGCAACACGCGCAGAGACAGTTAAAATAACGTTCGGGGACCGTCAGTTAATTTGTTTTCACGTGTCTTGGCCTTTGACGGCGTTATTATAGAAGACGCGCAAACGGTCTCGGAATGTAATTTGTATCCATCAATTACTATTATTTTTTTTCTTTTTGATCGTCTATCGTCGTCGCTTTGCCCACAACTATGCCCTGCACGTTATTGTACTGCAAACGATGTTATCACGTCATTATTATATTATTGTACAAATGTAGAAATATAATTTTACTAAAATCGCAGGAATATTGACCGTGAAACATTCATAAATGTAATCCGCGTTACCAGTGTAATCACCTATATTATATAATAAATAGATAAAAGTACCTATAATTAAAAGACTGACAGAAATACAGGATCCATTATATAGTGATGCTCAATTGGTGGCCAACTATTGTCTCGTTTGTCTCATATCGGCACTGGAATTTTGTTACCTATATATTTATATGTAATCGTTGAGTATAAAATGCAATGTCAATGATTATAAATTAAATATAACAAATTATGACTTATGAGTATAATATTTGTATTTTAATTATATCTTCAACATTTTCTCATCACAGTTCTATCTGCAAACTGCAATAAAGTATCGATCATTTTTTTAGCACTACCTCTACCAAAAATGTGTTCACAGAAACCATAATTTTTATACCAATAGGTAGGTATATATTTCCTTTTACTCAAAATCTAAAATATCGCTGTAATGGTAACTATCTAATTTCCAATTTGAAATGCTATTTTAAAAGAGCTCTTCAGTTTTATTTTTCCATTATAAAATCTGACTTACATAAAATGGCTCAACACGAAATAATATAATGAATATTGATCCTTGCAGTCCTCAGATTTTATTACGATCTAATTAAATATTTACTATAATATGAACACAATCGACCACTATTCCTTCGTGACACGACCCATTAAACGCATTGTTTGAAAACAACAAAATACCATATTTTAATTTGAACTACTTAAGGAAAAATGTTTTATCAATGTATTAGGAAACATTTTCATTTCACATAATTTACTCCACGAATAACGAGTGAAAATTTTAACCATCTTAAGTCAATTTATACGAAAAATAATGATAAAAGATTAACTAAAATGAAAAGAATGTTCAGGATTATATTTTATTTTTGTTTAACACGTCATTAAAAATAAAATAAATGTCTACCATATAATTATTAACAATTAATAAATTTGTATAGTATACATGATTTAGTAAGTAACCTATAAGTATTACTAATAAGTATATTTTACAGTATATTTATATTACAATTAAAGTATTTTATTTTACTATAGTAATAATACAGAAAGTTAAATTTATTTTTATCAAAAACATTGCCTATAAAAATGTCCTTGAGTGTATTAAGTATAATAATATACGTTAAAAGTTTCAAGTTCCTATGAATAATATTTTTATATCACAAAAAATAACTAAAACCGTTATAATAAACACTTATTAGGAACCTTGTATTACATTTTTAAGCATTTTGGACAAGTGAACAATTTTTTATCGTCGTTTACACAAAAAAACTAAAAAAAATATTTAAAATTTCAAATGTCTATAAATAGGTTAAAAAAATATTTTTAAAATTATATCATATATATATATATAAAATGATAATATAAACATTTTGTGAAAATTGCAAGTATCTAAAGGTAATCATTTTTGAGTTATACAAAAAAACAAAATCTATATTTTTTCGAATACTGGTTTTTTCCCCCAAATATTTTGAAAAGTATTTGGAACTTTTTATTTTTGATTCTCTCAAAGTACCAACTACATCCTATTTTCTACCAGAATTCACTCATAAAGTTTAAAATCAAATCATTTTACTAACCCAAAATTCAAAAGGTTATGACAGATATGGAAAAAAAAACACTCACATCATTGTGAAATACCAAAGTCAATACATTTAATGTCCTGCTTAAACACTAAAACAAATTAAATAATTTTTTACCCAATCTTATCGAAAAAAACCCACAAAATCTAGGTTTTTCGAAATTTAAATCTAATATTGTATTATAATATCATTCATTGGAACTATTTAATTCATGTGAATAAAAATTGTATTCATACAATCATGCATACAAATATTTGAAGAAAACAATCAACAATGTGTTTGTATTTAATAATATGACGATTTACTATTTTAGCCACTTATGTATAAAATACGAGATCAAATATGAACATAAATAAAAAATAATTGTAATACAAAAGTAAGTACGTATAACTTGCGCGATCTAGTTTTCAGCTACCTCATCACTCATTGATCATCACATCGTGTGCAAGGACCACCAATATAATTATAGCCCCTTAGTAGGTTTTCTTGATTTCTTTTGAGCATGGTTGGTAAAAAATTAATATACATTGTAAGTAGTTACTTAATTAGTGATTATATGTTTGTATGAGTATTATATATATATACGAGTAGCAAATAAAATGAATTACTGAAATTAGTATAAATATCATATTATACTGATCATTTGCCTAACTTTATAGCAATGATAGCAATTATTATATTTATCCTTTCCTTGCAGGCTGCAGCTGATGTGTACATACAAAATTAAAACTCAATATACAATAATAAAGAATATATCATTAAAATATAATTACCGATTGGATCTCTGAAGTCAAACGACGTTTTCCAACAATTTATTTATGTTTCAGTCTAATTGATTAATATTTATAAATCGCTCATTATTTTATTCAATACTTTTGGTAAATTAAAAATATGTAAATATTATAAATTTATATTTCAGATAAACAAATATAATAGTTTAAAATATGTATCTAGCTATTTTTGTGAACAAATTCTTTGTTTAATAATAATAAAAACCACTTATGTAATTATTAGTCTGTGAATGGTATGTATACGAATCAATAGCTATTGAATCGGTTAATTACATTAAAAGATAGATTAAAAATTATTATGCGCATTTCAACTGCTAATAATATATAGATTCAATAACAATACAAATATTACCCATACGCGTTACTTTAACCGATACTTTATTCTTATATTGTTATAAAGTCTTGACAAGGATACTATACTTGCAGTGGAAGGCTGTTTTCCGATGATCTCGAACCGCACTGCTCGCGGAACATCTGCACGTACTTAAATATATATATATGTGTGTATGTGTATAATAGGTACTCTTGTACGAGCAATCGACGCTGTGTTATTTCATTTCCAAAGCGACTTATTGATTGTGAACTACAATAAGGAACAGCAACGACAATGGCAATAAAGACAATTGAAACGGTTTATCGACTCGTAAGCCCCGTGTGGATAGTGACGCCGTGATCGCGATACACACACGCGCGCGCGCCTATATATAAACGGCGATCCGTACGGTAAGGTTATGGCAAAAAGTAATTGGAAATCGGTTGTCGGAATGGTCAGCGGGATCGGTATAACGCGTCTCCGGCGAAGAAATATTGGAAATACACCCGCGGGAGGCCAGTAAAAGGAAAAGAAGACTGTGCGGATATTAAGAAAATAAAAATAAAAACGCCATTTCCCCCTTGGCCTTCCGGTTATTTCTCAATTCCGAGACCGCACAATAACCGCAGTTTTTGCCGAAAACGCGTTATTTTTTACTTACTACATAGACCGCGCCCAAAAGATCGTCTGCACACACACAAACACACACACACACACACACACACACACACACGCATATATTATACGACATGCTCGCAACGTTTGGGAACCACTGCTGGAGCGAGTGAGTATCTCTCTTTTTTTTTTTATTATTATTATTATATTATTTTCCACGGCGCAATCGCCGCGTAATTTATGGCCGCATTACGTGTACACATCGTGAATATTTTTTTTTCCTCAACACCACACCACCGCTGACTGTCTCCATATACATGTACATAATACGTATTACATATATATATATATATAATATATATAAACGTAATATATACATGCACACACATATATTTATCTATACGTGTACACCATATTCGTTTTAGGTCTACGGAAGATTTGCAAATTTATGAGGCGCCTGGGGGGCAGTTCCGAGTGCTTTCAGGGCGGATACGGGCACGCCGGTCTAGATTAATATCACCAACATGATTAACGTGTTAATAGCAAAGTGCTCGCCTTAACTCGCGCACGGTCTTACAGGAAAAAAAACAACAAACACTATAACTGCATATAACAGATACTATACATGTAAACACATATTAATATTATAATGCATGCTGTATACAATGTAACGTGGAATAATAGAGATGTGGTGTGTGTGTGTGTGTATGTGTGTAAACACTGTTTTAAATTGAAACAGAAAATTACTACAGTCCCACACCGGCGATGGCGACAACGGAAACATGATGTATCGCCGGAATATTAAATCTTGTAACGCTATAATAATGCAATAATATATAATATAGGAACGAAGAATATTCCAATGGCAGCCAGAGCGTATTAGTATAATGATCGCGAGTTTTGCACAAGAATAAACTATATCGTACATTCGTGCATATATATATATATATATAATAAGTGATAATAAATAATAATAAGTTATAATAACTACGTTATTTAGTCTATAGTTGTAGAATTAACCTAAACTAGTTTACCAGTACCTAAGTATATAAGTGTATAACGGTTGCTATCACGGACACGGTTGTAACTGAAAAAATATTTCGAGGGGTCCAAATTTTTTTAAATATAAATATTCGACACTAATCATTTTTACATTTAAAATATAAAAACTCTTAATTCTCGTTATTACTGCTTTAACTAAAATATAAAATTATTCTTATTACAATAGTCAATAAACAATATTCACAGCTAAAATTGTTCTACATTTAAAAAATTTAAGGGGGGTCCGGAACCCTGGATAAATTTTACCATCTGGCAAAATTATTGTCTATAAACTACCGTGATTGTTACATTATGTTATTAAACATTGTATAACCAATTTTTGGAGAATCATTTTTACAATATCTTATATCATTCAGAAATTTAAAACTAAATTAATATAATTTGCAGTGGAATAATGCTTGAGTAATATAAAAATAATTATAAATTACACTATATCAGCACTTAAAATGCAATTGTAATTTAAATTGATTAGGTAGAGCACTTAATACCTATCCATGTAAAATATTTCCAAAAATGTTATTTTTTTTTTAACAATAAAGAAGTACACGAATCGTATGAGACGAGCTTTAATTTGATTGCTTTATTTTCGCTATATTTTTAAGGAATCTATGCTAAAATAAATAGCTCAAATACCATTTTTAAATCCACTAATCTATGACATCAGAATATGACGAGACAAAAAGTCCTAAGCCTCATAAAGGATGAAGGAAAATGTTGTTTCAGTATAATAATTTTACACCGTCAGTAATGACCAATTCGAAAATTCGGGGGTACGCAGATTATGTACACCTATACGTGGTTAAATTTCTTTGAAAAAATGTTTCTATTATTCATAAATTGTGCGTAAATGAGTTGTGTTTCTGTGCGCAAATGAATTATAGCTCTTTTTATCGTATAAAAATTTGTTTTTTAAGATTTTTTTTCGGTGTTTAGATAGAGTTTCAAAAAAAAGCTTAAAATATTACTGGATTGATAAATAAATATTCACTAAAAATTAATATTCAAAAAGTTAATTTTAAAATGACTAAAAGACGTTTTCTTTGATCCTTCAATTTTAATTTTAGGATGAAGACGGGTTGTGTGAACTTCAAAACTTGGCATGCAAACGCATGTGTGAGTTATTACTAAAATTCACCAAAAACATTTTCAAAAAAATTAATTTTTTTTTTTAAATTTTTTTTTACTTGTTGGCTTAGTTTTGGAAATAGATAACTAACAATTATTTATGTACTACATTTTATCTATATAAAGAATAAGATAGTTACATTAAGTTTTATCTATATAAAGATAAATATAAATATATTTTTATTCGAACTATTCAGCGAAAGACCACGCCAAGGACCGGCGAAAATCGGTTCTTCTGAGCATCTCTACTCGACACCATGCTATAGAGGAACCGAGTTTCATTGGTAGGGTGATAAGGGGGGATGAGAAGAATCGGCGTGTTCTCTCGCTGAACAGAGTGTATAGATAAATATCAGAAAAATTCATATTTAATTGCGCACATTTTGGGTTATACAGGTTTTTAGTAAAATAAAAATTAGTACATCATTTAAAACTTTTTAAAAAGGAACTTAGAACAATTTGTAGTTAATTTCTTTTAATACATTTCATTAAAATATGACAAAGACATTCTCTAACACATTCTCGGATATTCTTTGAATTAATTTCATCCCGAACCTTAGGGGTTAATTACAGCCCACGGGTAGTATACTAATTGGGACCAGGTTTAATTTATGTTAGTAATACAAAATATAGAATACAAACAAAAAAATATTAAAAATGTTAAAAATCAAATATTAAAAATACACAATATACATATAAGTAATAAAAAATACGATTAAAAAAAATTAATTTTATGTAGTTCAAAATTAATTCAATCGTTCCCTCAATTATTGATATATAATCTAAACATTTCACGTATAAATAACAATGAGTAATATTGTACAAGTAATTTATTGCTAATGAAACGATCGTATAGTATTAGACAATATTAGATAATTTCATAAGTTTAATGACCATACCTGTGGTCGAAAATAGATATTAGACTGTCCGAAGTCTGTTAAAATAGGAAGGCAATATATGTTAGTGCATTGCTGTAGTACTTACCGAAAAAAATTCTGGACCCAACTTGTGTAGAAGGTACCTAAAATAATCCGGAACCTAACTAGTATAGGGATTTTAATTATGAGACCCAACTCGGATTCAGCCTACTGCTCCAGTGATTTATTAATTTTCTTATCCACACATTGTATTATATTATATACCAATTGTTTAATTTATGAAACAAAAATTAAAACTTTGCACATTTATATTATTATTAATATAATTTGTCAGTGGTACTGAATAATTCAGTACCACATTTAATAAATTATTTATTAAAAGTCACAAACCATAAAGAATTCGAACATTAGTCTTTTGTTCGTATATCCATAAACAAAAGAGGGGTCGACCCAAATCATTGGCAATAGTCACACAAAGACTTTTCAGTTATTATTCTACGTCACCGTCGACGTCTTTCAATAAGTAGGGGTTAATTTGTTCACGGTAAGCTATTGGGTTTTCAGTGATCCTCTTCTGGATTTCTCGGCGCCGTTCTTTGCTTGACAAGTCCGCCAATGGTCGTCCGAAACCCCAAGAATCCGTGTGTTCGCTATAACAACGATCAATCTTTCTCACAGATCCATGAATCTAAAAAACCAAAACACGGTAAACGTCGAGACGGGTTTTCTGTAACTACTTGATATGTAGTCTCCTCCTAAATATCATTTTTTATTTTAGGCATTTCCCGAACCTTATCCCACATAGAGCAATTAAATCCATAATTAACGTGACAGTACTGATGGTGGTTATCGTGGAACATGCAATCCGGTTGCCAGGGCTGCCACCACTGCGCCTTGAAAACGATTCCCGAGTGTTGCACGATACCATGATAGTACGTGTAAAGAGCCAAGCCGTAAAACGGAACTGCAAAGGAAAAATGAGAATTAATTTAACTCAGGAGGGGGTCATATGGTTTATAAGGCCGCGGTTGTCAATAGACAAATGCATTTAACGCTGGCCTGAGTACGGCCGTGATAATATTCCCGAATTGTATACAACAGATACTTTAGGTATACTCACACCAATGCACAGGATAAATAAATATTGGCATAACCATAGCCAGTTGCACGGATATCAACTCCACCGGATGTATGGCAGTCACCGACCATGGGGTAGGTTGAAAGTACTTATGGTGGATGCTGTGAAAGTGTTTGAACAAAAATTTTGAGTGAAACGACCGATGAATCCAATAAGTCACGTAATCCTATATAGACAGATACCAGTTTTAGACGTGTGTATATGCACTTCACAGTTTTCAATTCAATTTTTGAGAGAGGGGGAAATTTTTGACCGACCAATCATAAAACTGATATAAAAACCTCCCTGCCCCCTCAAATTAAACCACTGAAATTAATGGACGATCTATATTAATATCGTACAAATCCCACAATATGTAAATTCATATATACCTAAGTACGAAGTACATAAATAATTGATTTTTATCAAAATATTATAATATTTTAAAAGCGACGATTTTAGACATCTGTAATATATTAAAATTTTATTATATATCTATACAATTGCTTATAATAACTAATACAAATTAAATGTACGTAAAAAAAAATTATTTTAATGTGAAAATATTATTGTATAAAAACACACAATATTTTACGGTTCACTAGAAAATACTAACGAGACGCGAGTACTGAAGTAACTTTACTGTAGCTTATATAACCATATACATGTATACCATTTAACACCTAACATAGGTACCTACCTACTCTGGGGGTCAGAAAAAATATTCACAAGACTTATAAATGAAAACACAATATTATCCAATTTATAGGTCCAAATAGAAATAATGTTTATTTTCCCACGCAATAAATTGCGTACGATAATAATATAATATAGCAGTTATAATTATTTCAAAATTTTGTGTCCGACCTGCTGGAAGAATATCACTGGCCACTGGAGTATCCACCACCACCACGGATACTGGCCGAATCCAATGTAGACCTTACTGTATCCACCGCAACTGACGTGTGTGGCCACCATTGCGGACACAGCGTTCGTCACCATCAAACCTATACAGCCCCATTTGATCTGATCCCAAACTAAGTGCCTGGGCAAGTGGCGATTTGGTTGACATTTCCACTGGACCTCCTTGCCGCGTCCCTTCACGTAGTATTTCCACTGTAACGGGAAAAGTCGCACGCAAATAATAGAAAACCAATTGGATCGTTGCGAACTCGCGCAGAGAAACAATATTATATATGAAAACGCACTCACTTCCAAGTACCCGCAAAAGCCAAAGTATATACCGTATCCGATGACCATGGCCCAGAACAATTGAGCTTTGAATTCATCGAAGAACGACGCGCAAGACAGCCGCGGTTGGTGGTGCAACAGGTGGTGTTGGTATCCTCCGCCTAGGTACTTTTGCGTGTGTGCCACCACAGTCAGCCAATCACCTGATGTGTTGTGGGTAAACGATCGTCATTTCAATAAGTAGTTCACACACACCACGCGGACAACGAAGTTGGAAATAAAAGCCGCGAATGCGTCCGCGATTGTTTTCACGAGAACAAAAATAATCATAATAATAAGCGTCACATAATAACGATAATTTAATTTGTTACGGACTACGACTACTAAAAGACGCACCACCGATATTATATTATATGTAGAAATGCACTTAAGGTCATTTCGAATGACAAGTTAAATAACTAGTTACCTAGTATAATTTTAAATGTTACATACATGTATATAAATATAAATTAACTAGAGGAAACCCGTTCTACAATTCCTATAGATGTAGGTACTAGTTACGCCTTAATATTAATTAGAATCAGCATTTCGATATGTAGAATCGCACCGAAAATACCGCAGCTGCAAGAAGCGACAACTACAAAGCCACTGGACAAGTTCACTATGGAAATCAGAATGGAAAGACCATATAAAAGGGGACCTAAAGGACAGAGTAGGCAGATATACCATAGCATTTATTATCATAGTATGGTTACCGTTCATGAAGGCAGCGGCGATCAGCGTCAAAACGATCATGTCAGTGCACGGGTACGGACTGCACTAGAACGGTGGCAAAAAATATTCTCGTCGTGACGGTACAATATAGTACGATAATAAAACTAATATTAATTAAATTAAATTAAATTAAATTAAATTAAATTTAATTAATTTAATTAAATTTATTAATATTAATAAAACTAATCGCGTAGTAGCATGTAGGTCGTCATTGATATAATTACAAAGTATCGTTTTTTTTTTTTTTTTTATTGAGTAGGAAAAAACGTGAGTATGCTTTACTGTACCACGTACACGCACCTGCGTATCTTTAATACAGTAAATAATATACTCAGTAGTTATCTAAAAATTCAAAACACACGCTCCGAAGTCCCCACTATAGTCCCCACTATTTTAAATATAATCTCTTAAAAATGCGTGTGTATTTAAATGATAACCATATGAAACCGCCTCTGTTAAAAATATTATTGTTTTAATTGATAGATTACAAAATATTCGAGTGCATTATAAAAAAAATTAATGCACTGCACTCTCAGCTATCAATTCGCAGGTATAATATATTTTAATGACTAGATAATTGTATATAACCTACCTATGTATTTTACCATATTTTACAATACGTATATTATGTAGGTGTATAAAGTAAACATAAATATTTGATTCGAAATCGACGATTTTTCGATGAGCGAATTATCGAACAGGTTGCCTTCATAGACCACGTCATGAAAACCAAAAGATAATATTAGCAATTATTAATAGTTAACATTATATAAGGTACCTGGAGTGAAAAACTAATTACAAAAATGAATTTCTGTAAGCGATTGTAAACTGTGCTCAAGGTACGGATAAACACAAAATCACATATGTAAACTGCGCCTAAGTAAATTTTTAAAAATGAATAGCATTATATTTTTGCAAAATTATATAAATAAAATTACAAGATCATCTCTAATTTATACTTAGTTCATTGCAACCATATGATATGAATAAAATAAAAATTTAAAGAAATTTATAATTTTAAAAAGTACAATATTAAAATTTAGGACAATTAATAATTTAATAGTAATATATATTGCTGATACATATTGATCAATTAATGTTATCTAGATAACTAATTATATTATTATCGAATTAAATTTTATCGAGATAATTAGAATTTATCAACTCAACTAATCTATCCACATAAAAAAGTTTTAAACATATTATTATTGTTAACGGAGGTTGAGAATTACTGCAATTTCAACTAAATAAAAAAATATAAAGTAGGTAATAATAGTATTGTTCGTGGAGGTTAATTAACATAACAATTTATACCTACATGGTAGGTACACACATTTATATGTTTTTCAATCTCCCTAACACTTTTGGCTATTGGCATTCGACTTCTAATAATATTCAAATAAAATACGTTTTGTATTTTGATACACAGTACTCGGCATAGGAGTGAGGCTGCAGTTACCCGATGAAAAGGACATACAAATATATTTTATACAATACTGAACGTAATATTAATGATATCTCCTGATTAGTTCATTCGTCAATTCCGTTGTCGACGGATTTGTCGTGATGACTCAACCACCTATATCGCACCCGCTTCATTATGCGCCAAGGAGCTTTGTTGTAATTTCCGTTGTAGAACTGCAGGCCGTCGTTTTTCGACGCAGTCCGATTGCCTACGTGATTGACAAGTTTAACTTAAGGTTACTGATTTGCTAGACACTTTAACACAGATCTCGACTTTACACTTTTTTACTTACAAAAAAGAACTGAACTGCGACGGAGGCAGCCTGATTAGGTATCAATCAACATATTATATAATGACTATGATAGCTATATAGACGCTAAAGCTCTGATTTAAAGCACATTCCCACCTCCATAAAGAGCGCGCTAAAACGTCCAAATCATCGTGCCTATGATCACCAAGTCTACTTCGCTTTACCTTATCACCAATCCTTATCACTCTCTCGACTTTTTGACTTTTGACTGATCTTCGACTTGAGACTAAAACAGGCACGTCTTTTGTAATTTCAATACGACTAAACCTCCAACACTGGTATACACTTACAACGAGATTCACGGGCCCCTAGTATTATAATAAAATGATACTTATTTAGGTGATCTCCATTGAAATGTCTGAAAATCGCCGTTGGGCACATTTTAAATAGTTATTGCAGTTGACGTGGCCGTCGTATTTCGATGATGGCTCGCTTCGTCGATTGGACAATCCTGAGCGGATCAAAGAATGTATTGATTTTACAATGATGTGTGTTTTTTTTCTGTCTGTATATACGTTAAGTAGTTAAAATAATGTTTCGATTTTCTTCATAAATATCTTTTCTGGTGAAAAAGTGAATCTAGTTGGTACTTTTAAGAAATCATTTTTGAAAATTCCTTATAGTTTTTAAAAGCAAAAATCAAAAAAAAAAAAAAATTAAGGAAAAACGTAAATTTTCAAACGCAAAACTGGTTTTTGACAAAATCAATCTTGTGTATTTTGGCAAAAATCAAAAAAAAAAAAAAGATTGTACACCAAATTTTCATATAGCTATTTTCTATTTCTATACACAAAATAATTTTTAAGATATTTTGACTCTTTTTGAACTACTTATAGGTATAAGAAATTTTCAGATTATTTTTTTTTTATTATCAACAAAAAACTTGAAAATGTGATACAAGTTTCCTCATAATTTGTCTTAAGTGAAAATTAAAAGTAAGTTGATCGCAAGTTTATAATAGTTTTTTAGAAGCGTCTAAAGTTAAAATTTCGACAAAATACGTAAAATCACAAAAATTTGCATTTTATTTGAAAATTCAACTCTAGATTCTCCATAAATTTTTTACCTTTCACATTTGGTAAAAAAATTTTGGAGCACTCTTAAATGTGCCATCAATGAACCACATTTCTGATTTAGCCAATAACTGTAAATTCGTAGAACAAGAAAATCCAATAATATTATTTTGACGACCATTAAAAAATGTTATACTTTCCTCTCAGTTTGATATGATTTGTAGATTTTCAATTATTTCATGTACATCTAAAATGGATTTTGGTAGTTTTGGTAAAATATGAGATCAAGCTTGATACATATTATCACGAATACGAGAAACGTCCTAAGAAGTTAATGTTTCTACGTTTTCCTTGCGTAGCTCATTATGAATTAATTTACATGGTCTATCACACACATTATCTATAGTTTTTCTTTCTAAAATATTACTCATTATTTGTAACCATCAATTACCCAAAGCATTTTGTTCTTTTCACTTGTCATTTGCTCCATAGTGAACGGATGATGTTTGACTGACTAACAATTATTCATATAATATTGTATTACTATTTAATTGAATCCCGTCGAAAATTCAAATGGAAATACCAAATATATTTACACACACACACACACATATATATATATATATAATAGAGTTCATTATCTTATTGTAATAGATGGTAAATAATCAAAATAGATGAATACAAATGTACAACGATAATTGTTGTAGCTCCATATACAGTACACACCTTATCTCCACACGATAATAATAATGGAATTTTCATTCAATAAATATCTTTTATTTCTCTATTTGAATTTATAAAAAACGTTTTTATTTCAATTGACAAAACAACATAATTTTTTTTTTTTATTGATTTTTTAAGCCCGGAAACTATGGCCATTAGCTGTTTGTAGGTTTTTTATTGTGGGATGGATTATGGTTGGTTAAAACACGTTTTTATATATGTGACAAGGATTTGTTGCTAAAAACCCAGATGGTCGGTCACCCATCCAGGAACTAGCAACACCGGCCGTACGCACACTTAAAGCGTTTCCGCAGTTGAGCCTACGACCGCGCCACACCGAGTCACCAACCTAATTTTATTCTTGTGTAAAATATCGATTTGAATTTCGAGACTGTCGGGACATAACTCGTGTATATTACTTTTATCATTGGGACACAACTCGTTAACTTCGGTGTTTATGTCCTGAATTGGTAATTAATAGAAACGAGCGTCTGCGGTATGCTTGTACATTGTAACAAATTGAAAGTTTTTATTCGAATATGTCTTTATTGTACATAGATACCATAAGTTAAAATCTAACTAGAACACAAAATCAATATAATTTCATATGATTACCATCCATTGTAATCAACTTGTTACATTCATGTTTAACCCCAAAACTCAAACAAAAATTTACTATTTCATTATATGAAATAGTTAAATTTTCAGAAATCTAACACGAAATTATATATAATTATTAGGACATTAGGTAGGTATATGTTATTATTACCTATATCATCATAACTAAGACATTGATACATCAATTAAAACTTCATATTAATATTAGATTATTCAAATTTTAAATACATGCCAATAATATATCAACTAATATCTTTTTGAAATTTTAGAATGTAATACTAGATGATCAACGTTGAAAAACATTTTTTCTTTATATAGAGTGTTTCTGAAATAAATGAGGACACTAGTACACGCGTACCACTGATAACCTAATGAAGAATTTTTTGAAATTTATTTTCTATCTTAAAAATTTGGGTTTATTCAAATTTTTTTAGAATCTTAAACGTAAAAATAAACACTCAAGTGGTATTTTTCGCAAAATGCTCATATGAATGTGACGTCGTTTTTACGCTTGTCGCGTGGTTTTCACACTCGAGTCACCGATTAACATGAACTAAGATAGTAATATGGAGTGGAAACGATGTTCGTTTTGAACGTCCAGTTTACGTAAGAACATTTCGTAGAAGGGAAAATTGGAGGAGGCTACAGTGCCATATTAGATGTTATATTATTAATTATAACTATATTACAATAATTCACCACCAAGCCCAAGACAATCAGTCAATTTCCTCTTTCACACAAAATCCGTATGAAAATTGGACCGGACCCACAACACCCAATAATCACGTCATTATACCAGTTCATTTATTTTAGTTCATGGTTTCAACTATTAAATAAATTACATTAACGTGAATACGGTGTCAGTGTATTGCTAATGTTAATATTATTACCTTATAAATTATCTACGATTGGAACGTCATCACAAGATCACAATATAAATTAGTTTTGATATTATATTATAAAAATATTTACGGGAAATTAAATTTGCAAGGATTTAAGTGACGCAGAGGTAATATTGTATACGCCGTAACCTAGCTGCAATATAATATACAATTAAATGTTTGACTATGCAAAACCACGACGAGGTAAACAGAAGAATTATTTATCGTTTACCGTGTCAGCTAGCTACGTCTCTCGCAAGATGACAATCCATTCTTTGGTCATCATCAAGATATTGGTGGTCATACAGTCTGTGCTAATTGCATCCACTGTAGTTGTGATTGCTACACCATTGACTCCGGAATTCGAATGGTCGGCGTTGGCTATACCCATTACATGGTCACCGTTCAATGCCCATCGCGACCAACTTACGGTAAAACCGGAACCATTCCGAGAGTGGAACCCCAAGGCCATAACGACTCACAGTAAGTTGGCAAGGACGATATCAGAAGCATACCTCTACAGTACTTGTCATGGGTTTTTTTGCCATGACATGATCCACAGTAAGAACTGCAATGTCGAAAGTCACCATAACAAGAATCGCCACGGCCAGAATCATCACGAGAAGAAACAATGTGGTAACGACCACCACAAGAAAAAGCAATGTGATAAAAACCAGCACCGGAAGCAACGTGATAAGAACCAAAATGGCAAGTGTCGCAATGACATGAATTGCCAAGATAAAAACAAGCGGCAGAAGATAAAAAATGGCAACAAGCGCAAAGAAATTATCGTGGACAATAAGGTTAGATAGTAGCGATGTATATATTATTAATTTTTCTATACATTGATCAAACTCGTCAGTGGTAGAGCTAAGTTATATACGCATATTTTTAGGAAGACTAAAAATGTACTTTTATGTACGCATTTTTTAAATCCCTACTATAGTGAAGTCGTTCTAAGCGTTTAAATGTTTTTTCCAAGAGAAAATGTCTCGTCTTAGGATCTCATCGAAGTATCTTAGGTATGTGTTATTGAAATAAGCTTGATTTGGTATATGCAAAAGCCGTCTATTATTAAAGTTTGAGAGACTAATGTAAATTTCAATGAGTTAAATCGGTACAGTGGTAATAGTGGGGGAAGGGAAGTTAAAAACTTTAGCGTTGTCGTGGAACTAAGGTCATATATAAACCAATATAGTGATAAAAAAGTGAGAAACCACGATAGGCATAAACAATAATTATAATAACTTAATATTAATTGATAATATAATATGGTAACTAAATAATACAACTAAACCAAAAATGAAAATAGTTACTTTAACAATTTCAAAATATTGCACAACAATACCTAATTTTTCAAGAAAACGATTACCAGCTGTGTATCATTATATTGTGGTTATAGGCACTCTGCAGTTATTTTAATATTTTATTATATCTAAAACGCAGTTTTAAATCTTATGATATTTTTATTTATAATTGAAATCGTCGTTTTACTGCAGTGTATTATAACTTATGCATTTGGTCCTCAGACCACACATGTTGAACATCATTTAATTATGAGTCCTATTAATAAAATAATTTTCTTACTCACTACCGCGTGTACGTTTAATGGGATGTTATTTTATTTTATAGGTAATCGTCAACGTCAATGATGATCGAACACCAAGTCCAACACTATTACGAGCAGATACAACAGTTGTAGCGGAGGTCTCGAACACGCCACAAAACGTTGAACTAAGTTGTAGTTTCAATTGTTGCTGGAATTTGGACATCATGTTCTTGTCTTTTTTAGCAATCTGTATGCTGATATGCTTTAGTTATAATGCATTTGTTATATAAAATAACAATTTTTTTCCCGATCGTTTATCGTTTCGAAATATGAGTATTAAAAAACATGATAATACGACTATATTTATTAGCTCACTATAATATTACCGTAATAAATTAATAATTTGTATTTGTAACTCCATCTTAACTTATTGTATTATGCATCAATGTCTCGAACAATGATGCATAGCGAACTATGATTTTAAACTAAATAATATATACATGTATAATATTATACAAATGTGCTCTTTCAGTTGATATTCTAAAAGACAATTGAACGCTCAAATTCCAGGGCAGTCGAAAATACTGAAATTTCATTCGACTTA
The DNA here is from genome assembly GCA_014851325.1 of Pentalonia nigronervosa. Lineage (NCBI taxonomy): Eukaryota > Metazoa > Arthropoda > Insecta > Hemiptera > Aphididae > Pentalonia > Pentalonia nigronervosa. Next base: position 73,253 of record JACXSJ010001093.1, on the reverse strand, counting down.
ACGAACAATTTAGAATAATATGTGTGATTAGGATATTTTCTAAGAGCTTGCCACAAAAATTAGATAAATCCACTTTTTTTGGAATTTTACTTTTTAATAGAAATTAAGAAAGAAAAAATATTTTTGAAAAACAGTTTAAACAATCAGATTATATCCGATTATTAATAATGAATTTATAAAATAAACGGATTTATCGTGTTATAAAATTATAAATGCAACATTCAGAAATTCCAATATATTCTCATAATTCAGTAATAAATTACTGTGATAAAATATAAAAATTAAAAATATTTGTTGATAAAATTTATCTCTAAATACTGTCTACCCCTTTACACCTATAATCAGTATCAGACTTTCTGAAAGATGTCTTGCGAATGATGGAGACCAATCCATAAAGTCACAGAGTAAAAAGTTTTTCAAGTAAACGTGAGTGTTTATATATTAATTGGTAATTAAATTGTCATCAGTACTGTAGTGTTAAATGGACAGAAATGTTGCCAGGTAGAGTCTAGTGCTTATCTTCTTCCTTACACAGTAAAAGTAAGAGTGACAAAATTGCGTGCGTCTAGGTGCTGACGGGCAGAAGTATTGTAATTTCTCATATGTGCAAAAATATAATGAATGATTATATTCTCAACGAATAAAATATGTTATATTATGTTAATTACTCAAATCCATGCGTTAAATTTATAAGGGTTTTAACAATCAGAAGTGGGATAGTTGATAGAGTTTATTCAAATATGGAGATTTTTGATTGAGAACCGTTGGGACGTTCGATAGCTGATATTGACATTGTAAAAGATTACCAACTTAAAAATGGAATGTTATAAAGACATATTATAATTGATGGTGGACAGACACTATTGTGGCCAGTGCCATATTCAATGCAAAAAAGTATATATAGTCATAACGTTTTATAGCCAGTCACTTTGCAGTGAACCGAATATTGAGAAAAATTAATGAGCGTTATTATTTTCCATGGGTGCATCGGCATGTGCATGTACAAGTTAATTGTTGTTCGAGTGTGTACTTATCAAATTATCTCTCGAAGAAGACAACCAAGTGAGATTCATCCTATAGTACACCCGGTAAACGACTCTTTGAGGTGATCAATATAAATCACATAAAGACCCTTTTGTAAAACTAACAAAGGATAATGGTTATGTTTTGATACTTATCGACAACCATAAAAAATATATTGAGCTATTTCCAGTAACAGTTTACAATGTGGAGAAGTAGTCAATAGTCTACAACAATTTATCTTGGTATTTAGTATACTCCAAAACGAATAATCAGTGACCGTGCCACCGTGAGATGGCGTTTACGTCAAAAGTAATTTGAAGTTTTTTGTACCCAATATAGTTGGTGTTTGTTATACGTTAAACTCAATAAAATGTCCATAATAGAACGGACAAGTAGATCGCGTCAACAGCACACTAGTTATAGTTATGCAGTCAACTATGGAGTCAGTCAGGACCTGAGGTATACAGATTACTGATACCAAGTGCCATTTAAATAATGGTCATAATAAAAAATATAGGGACAAACGAAAAAAAATACACCATTTTGTGTATTTTAATATGTTTATTACCCTAGTTTTAGGGATGGTTTACTGCAACATATCACTACAGCGGAGGGTTGGGACTCACGATACAGATTCAGGCCGAAACACGAGAGCGCATGCCGCATAGTCAATGAACATCAAATGTAGAAGTAGAAATACGATTACAAATATGTGAAGTCAATGCACTATATAATGTTGAAGATGTGGTTTTCATACGTAGACCTTTTGAGACCATAGGTGAATCTACAAAACTACAAGTAAAAAAAGAATCGTGAACCACTAGTGATTACTGGGACACTGACGCTAATAATGATGTGTATCGATTATCAGATCTACGCACTGAAGAGAGAAGTCATTATGCTACCACAGTTCAAAATATATCGCAAATCAAAAAATATCACACTCTTGAATATGACGAGGAATAAAATGAACAACTATTTTAGTAGATGGGAACGAAGATGAACTACGAAAACATTGACCACAGACAAGAAAGGGTTGGAACAGTCAACGTCGACCAGTGAACGATTTAAAAGAGAGAGAAGATCACGGCGAGGGGCGATCTACAGCTGATACCACAAGTTTATTTAGCACGTTATACAAATTTTTATAACATAACTCTTGCATAGATTTTTTTGTGTGTTAACGTTGCTTAAAATATACAATTTCGATCAATTAGCGTCGGCTGGGGATGGAGACGTGAAGTCGCCAACTGCCAGTTCGTTTAATGCGGACTCTAATTAAATTGTAGGTATGTGCGTCAGTACTGTAGTAAAAATTGTATAACGTTTAAATTATAAATAACATGCTATTTCAACATTTTTTTTTTCAAATGCAAGCCTTGGTTTTAACAATAGCAATTATTATATTTTACGGTTTGATTTATTTGTATAATCATTTATAATTAATGAAAAAATAGTTTAATAATTAATAACACATTATATATTGTAGTCAACTGTTGTAGTAGATCACTTGTAACAAATTGGTATAAGATTACCGGGATCGATGTAGATTACCTGTTACCAGTGCTTGAATTGAGAAAAAATTAGAACGGGGACACAAAAGTATAAAAAATTACGTACCTGATCATTTAAATGTCTTATTGATTAGAATATAATTAGAAGGGTACACATAAATATTTTCTAGAAAGAAGAGGATCTCCACCCCCCTTGAATTCAAGAACTGCCTGCTACACAAATTCCCCTAAAGGTATATTGCGCATGTTGTGTATTGATACAAGTACACAACAATGTAACAGCTAGACACGCGAGGTAATAATGTTGTTGTTTGAGTTTTGTTCTTATCTTGCGCTTTGCGTCGCCCAAATACTATGTACCTATAGGTATGAGAATTGAGAATATTTATCTCTTAATTAGTATAAACCTACATTAATTATGAATTATTACGATAACCGAACACGGAACAATATAGTGTAAAAAATACTAATAAGCAATTTTTTGACATTACCAGCTATATACTTCATCCAGTCAAAGAACGCGCCGATCCTGTATATCTCCATGCTATATTCTGCCATCAAATCAGGTTCCACTACGCCAGTGTCGCGTGATGGAGATGCGCAGAAGAACCGATTTTTGTCAGACAGTTGTACATTGAGAAATTTTATAAAGATGACAATTTCAATACTGTGCGCAAAAAGATCCAAAATATTTTTTAATTTTTACCATTATGTCTAATATTAAATGCTAATATTAATATTTTGTGAATAATCTAAGCCTCTATGCGATTATTTAAATAAATCGTTATTTAAAGTGTGAATATCCGATTTCGTCAAAATTTAAACTTCAAAACACTCATTAAAAATATATGAGGAATTACTCAAAAAAATTTTTTTTTATTTCAGTAATAACAATTTACAAGGAACATTTATAATCAATTTTCAAATCTAAGGTATAATAATATTAAGGGGATTGGGTACCGACCGTTTTTAACGAGTTGAGTATAGACAATTTTAATTGTATGTGCGTGCGTGTGGCGTGTATCGTGTATGTGTGCGAGTAGTACACGATCATTACTATTAGTGATTTACCACATATTACGCATATGGAATATGCACATTTCAATTAGTCATTAGATCAAAACAATCAAAACCAATTTATGAACTTGAAATAGCTATTAAAGGTATGCCTAGCAAAAGTTGAAAAATGTACTATGTAACGATTCCAAATTATACTGGCTAGTCATTTATGCTACTCAGTCTCGGCGAATTTACTTTTAGGTTAACAGAAGACGGAATTGTTGAGTACAAACATATATATATATATTGCCAGCAGACAACTGGCTGAATCGCGATTTAAAGACAAGCATTCTTTCATACAGATATTCTTTAAAATTACATTAATAATTCAACCTTATAAATAAATCATAATTATAATTATTTCAACTCGTATATCCACTATTCGTGTAATCTTTAATAAACTACACTCAAGAACAGGGTCATTCGAGTAATAGTGTATAGAATAATATTATTATTTCAAACATTTAATAAACCCTTGTATACGTTGTTGTATCAACTTCAATTGTGTTAGTTTATGAATACAGGCCATAAGTTTCTAGGACCTGTAAAATATAACTTGGAAACTTTATTTATAACTGTCCAACAACCTAGTTTTCAAGGCCAGTTCGTGTAGTGGGAATAGTTAATCAACTACTCCGTAAAACTAGATAGGATTAGATATAAATATGGACAGCCACTTTAAAAGAGCGAAGGTCTGGAAATGTGTTGCAACTATATATTTTCAGTAGTTTGATTTTAAAAATATAAAGATGATTAAATGCATGAACAAGACATTTACTTTGCATCGGTCGGAGTACTTTTTCAATTAAAGCTTATGCTTGACAATAATAAACATTTTAAATTTTTAATATCAAATATATTAAAAAAAAAACATTAAATCAAAAAAGGTTGGCAAGTGGATACTGCTCTGCTATACGGTAGTTGTCGAGTGGGTCACTTTCACGAATGTCTTAAATTTGAATTTAATAATTTAAATCATTGTTTACAAAAAACGATTTGAGCAAAGACAGTCCTGTCAGCCTACATATTAACTAAGTGTATTTTATAATACTATTGCTATTAAAATAATAATTCATTTTACTATTAATTAACAATTATTCTTAAGTTAAGTATAGAAGAATATAAATTTACATAAAAATGTAATATATTATTTTATTATATTTAGAAGTTTATTTATTATTTATTATAGGTAGGTATGCAAAATGCATAAAAATCAAAAAATAGGGCTATCAAGAAAAAAAAAGTGTCCGATAAAGTAAAAAACAGCATAATATTATAAATAACATATTCAAAAATATTGAGTACCTAGAAATTAATGATTCATTTTTTATTATTATTTTAATATAATATGTCATTCAAAATAATGTTTATACAAATAAAAAAATACTAATATATTAAATAAAAATAATTATTTCGGTAATGTTTACCAATATAAATAAAATAAATAAATTCTGGCGTTAAGTACACAAATATTATAGAAATAAGTTTTAATTCAATTTTTTAATATAAATATAGAAATATAAATTAAATATTTTTTTAGATCACATTTTTTTCAATTGGTATGAAAGTTTTTCTTTTAATATTAATATAATTCAATTTTCTTCCTTTATCAAGAATAATACATTAATCAGTTAACGAGTCGACGGTGACGGCGGCGACTTGGAGAGCTGGCTGCATGTGTCCGTTTTCCCATTTCTTTTTGTGCTGATCACCACCAAATCCCTCGTCGTAATTCCCTTTGGATATGAACAGCCGCTTGAAATGTGGCAAACAGTACAGACGGTTGTTATTCCATGTAAACGTGTCCATTCTATAAGTACAAATAATACAAATTATATAAGTATAAACGTTTAAATTAAGACGAAAAATAAAAACGACAATGAATAGTATAAGTAATAAACTCTCCTATTCAGTGCTCGACTTGGCAAAATGAAAGTAGGGGGACTCTGTTAACTATAAAAAAAGAGAGTCCCCATCACTTATTAAACGTTACTAGGCCTTAAAAATAAAATTAGGGGTACGCTAAAATTTCTGAAAAATTAATTAGGGGACTTCGTCCCCCTGCGACCCCCCCCCCCCCCAAGTCGAGCACTGTTCCTATTATATGAATGGGAAATCTATGATAAATAACTGTTATTTTATAATTATTGTTATTCAACATTTTTATTTTGTGCTATTATTTAAAATAAACTTAAAAATATATTTAATTATGTACGCAATTATTTTTGTTTATACACTATTGCACATAGGTACATATCTGTGTGTTTTTTAGATGTAAATGAAAGTGGCTACTCTAAAATGTTTCTTTTCATTACGCCTATACGTGTTGCTTATTTAATTATTGTTACAATGTTACTATTTGTTCAATAATATAAAACATATATTATCCAAAATTTAGTAGTAATACCATTGAAGTAGGTACAATGAATAAAAAAATAATTTATAACCTTAGTTATTAAGAATTGATAATTGTTTGAACAAGAAGAGTCGATATTTTTGACTTAATGCAGATAGAAAATAGAATTGATCGTAGAAAAAAAATGCTTAAAGGTACATTTTACAACGCAAGAATTTAACAAGAAATATTATGTATGGTTTTCAATTTAATCTAGAACTGCTATGCCGAAACATTGTAGTTTATGGTTTTAAAATATGTTAATACAACAATTGGGAAAATCATAATATAAGTCTGACAATGTATAAGTAAGGATATGAAAAACATTTCACCCACCTCAAAACGCACTGACATTGCGTGCACCTGAAGCACGACCGGTGGAACGATCTGCCTTCGATCTCGACCTTTTCCAGGGGATAGACTTTCTTCTCACAGGATTCACACAGTGTGGTCGCGTGACCATCATGATCTTGCTAAAATGGCAAACACATAAAACAAATATTAATCATACACAATGACAGTTCACAAAATATGATACGATATACCACGAACAGGTGTATAGCACAACAGCGCCAACGTCATAGTATAAGTATATAAATATTATAATATAAGATATATAGCAGTGTACAATAATATATAATTATATAAATATAGTAAACCGAAAGAAAAAAATACGATAAGAGGAATGGCCAATAAGTTATCTCATCAACAATAAATTAACATGTGACGGCATATTGAAATTTACATGAGTGTATGTATGCGATTTGAATGGGATGCAGTATCTAAGTGTTTCGAAAGACGAAATACAAACGGGGAAGTTCATGTTTTCACTGGGTAGTCGATCTTCTGCTGACGATCCCACCGCCAATTCACCCACGACGACGCAGAAGAAAAAGAAAATATCATGTTATAAAATACAAAAAATAGAAAATACCGTAATATATTGTACACACTACACGATGACAGCGTATATTGATAAAATGTTTATTAATAGGTGTATATTTCAAATCACAATCATAATTGGTATTATAATATTATATATAGTATTACATTTAAAAATAATAATTATGTTCATAATATATTCGTGTATGGATTTTAAAATGAAAAAAAAACTACAACGACAATAATAAATTATGTTCTCCTTCTAAAATTTAAAAGTCAATCACTCCACAACAATATTAGTGATTTATCACTATTTTTTCGTTCTTTCTAATACTTAAAACAAAAAAAATCATTACTGTTTTTTATTCCACTTAACTGTGAAATGCTGGCAAGCGATAATGTATTTTATATAAAACTAAAATGTTCATTGAAAATAAAGATTTATACAAAAAAAAAACGTTCAGTTTTACACTAGACTTTAAATAGATCACAATCCAACGATAGAATAAACTTATAATTTTAAACATAACAAAAATGCGATACCGAATATGAATTTAAAAGTTTATTTGAGTATCACTTTGAAACAGTAAAAGTAAATATAAAATTTTATAAGGTGAATCTTTTTTGCTAAGTAACTTTTGATTTCGAATCGATAATACAATATTTTTGATTATGTGCCTACGTTATTATTTTTAGAAAAAAAGTATAAAATAAAATCCAAACAAATAATATTTATGTTAGATTAATATACGTATATGTAGTTTCAAGTAAGTTTTTTAATTTAAATTTGTATGTACACTAACGAAGTCCATGGGAGTGTACGGAGCTTCAGTTATTACTGTAACAAAAAAAAACAAAAACAGAACAAAATAAATAAATAATAATTATATGTATTATTAAATTACTATTGTTATGGTGTATGTATAATGTATGGTTTTTATTTTCGTCAAACGTATATTAATAATAATAATCGTAAATTACTCCACGAACAAATAAATATCAAGACTGTCATACGGTTCTTTAGTAGCAAATAGCAAATATTATAAGTTATAACTTTAAACGTATATCTATTATATTATTAGGATAGAAAATAGAATGAATGATAGCGTAATAATATTTAGTTTGTGTTATGTTTTCCTTGAAAACGAAAACAAATGCATATTATTTAGTAAAATCGTGTTCAAGATATCGGCAAAAATTGTCTTTTACGCCCACGTATCAAATTGATATTCCATCAATAAATATAGAATCGCAGCCAACTCGCCTATTAGCGTATCGTATACCATGTACTTTGAACTGGACGTTCACCCACCACCGTCAATACGAATAATAATAATACATAAAAAATATATATATATTTCACCGCGACTCCGTTATACGTTGTTATAAAGCTGAAAATTAGATTGGATAATTATTTAAAAAATAAAAATAAAAAATAATATTTAAAACATTAAAATAAAAAAAAATTGTTAAACAAACTCACCTCGTTACTATACGAATCTATTAATAAATTCGTACACGTTTTATGGACTCGTTGTTAATGGATATTAAATTATATTACTATAATTATATAAACGTAGTATTGTAAAAGCATTTCGTTATTATTATTAATGTTTTAATCACAACAAACGGTAGGTAAATACATTTAAAATTAAAAACATTTACGATGTTAAACGCGATTTTTCACAAGCGCGCGATGCAAATCGATTAAAGTAGTTGTCTTTTCTTTATAGACTGAATTTGATTTTAAATAAACACAACAAACAATGTCAAATACTAATTATTAATTAGTAATTAGTTTAAAAACTTAACATTATATTTCGCTTTCTGTGATAACCACTGAACTAAATTGTCAAAAAAATAATTGTAATTACTACTTACTATAAATATACACTGTTAACAACTTTTTACACACACCCTTTATGATACTATACTTAGGAAATAAATAAATTAATAACATATTTTATTATACATTAAAAATAGATTTCTATTAATAATTGTTTGAACAATATAATTTATAAATGCATACATCAATGCATCATACCATACACATAAACTATTTCCGATCAACAAAATACAATAATAAAAGAAAATTTGTTTTTTGGATAGATAGAGGAAAGCTTATTATCACAGAAAACGTCATCTTCAGAAACAACAATTATTATTGTTATTTAATAATTTATATAATAAATTATCATAAGCATTGTTATAAAAGTGTATCAATATAAACTTGAATAAAATTAATACTGGAAGTATAAATAAATTCCTTGATTGAAAATAAAAATAAAAAATATACAAGAACATTATTTTAATTCTCAAAGCTTAATCTATTTAATAGACACCTTCCCCTTTCCTTTTACGAATATTACTGTTAAAAATTAATAAGAGCAAAGTATTATAAAATACTAATAAGTCGATTGTGTCATAATACTCATTCAAATAATAATATTTAGTTTAACATACAACAGAAATTTATAGAATACAATAATTATGTAACTAAATGTAAGTAATAAGTGATAACATATTTTAATTTGCAATTGTATTCAAATCAAGGGACTTAATTGTTATTTTATTAAAAATTTAGTTATTAATGCTTCAAAATAATTTAATTAGATTTAAATGAGTTAATTAAAAGACGTTCATCAACACTAAGTATAGAAGTTCTGATAACTTATTAGCCGTCACAATGATTCCTCAACTAACACAAATAAAATTGACAAACATACATACAACATATAAATTTCTCGAAATTACAAACATGTATAATATGTGGTATTAAGGATATTTATATTGGTAAATATCAACAAATATTTAAAAAAAAGAGTTAAGTAAAGTCTCTTTTCATCTTTGTTTAAGGTTAATCAATTACACATAAATAGAACGAACAAACGTTTACCACATACACTGGACCTCCAATAATCCAGAAACTCTCGTGTCATTTACCTAATATAATGTATCGATTAAGAATAATAATTTTTGTTTCTATGTCGCCATGTCAGACGTTAGTAAAAAAAGTCCCAATAAATGTCTTTTTTTCGTCCGACTGTCGACATATTAGCATCAGCCTACAAAAACAAAAAAACAAGAAGAAAAAACAGACAGGCCAAACGGAAGAAGGGATTAATCAAAAGCGTTTATACTGTAACTAAGATTTTTAGAATTATTTACCACGAATCTGTTAACTTTTGGTTTTGGCTTATCAGCTGGACGATCACCTTTTAGAGATTCAAAACGAGCACGCAAAGATTTAGTCGATTCAATGCTTTCTTGTTCAGAGTCAAGCATTGTGACAGCATTATTTGTAGAATGTTTGTCTGGTTCCCAGTGTTCAAATTTATCTTTCAATGACTTGGCCATTACTGCACTTTGAGACTGAAATCGAAGGATACTTAATTATATATATTATATATTACATAATCATAAATTTTATTTGCCTATTAAATTATCAGAAAAAATATATGTAATGTATTTTTAATTAATTTTCAAACCATTATAGTTAAATATAAAAATAATTTGTACTATGTATTAAAATCTTACATTTTTCAAAAATTCATCTTCAATTTTAAGAGATGATTTCACAACATCGCCATTGGTTTCACTATTCGAAGAATCGTCTTCACTATCATCTTCACCGCTTTCATCATCATCGGATTCTGACTCTGTCTCTGATTCCTTAAGGTCTGGTGGTGGAGTAAAACGTTTAAGTGGTTTTAGACCTTCAGGTACAGCTGGTCTGGCAACTTCCATCTGTCTAAACAAGGACAACATCTTAGCTGTCGTATTACTTTTGACTAGTTCTGCTGTCTCATCAATTGGGTCTTCACTGCGCACCACATTTGGATCGCGGTAAATATCACGTTCTGGAGATTCTCCCTAGTTAATAAAAATTAGTTATTAATTTGATGATATAATTTATATACAATATGTAATAACTTTTATCAAAGATAATGCATATTTAAAGCAGACAGTCTAAAGCTTCAAATTTTGTATTGATAAAAAAACGTATTCTACGATTTGGGAAGTAAAAAACAATTAACTCTAAACAATAAAATATTATATTAAAACAATGTTACACCAATAAAATATATAATATAAAATTGCCCAATGTGTCAATGTGTATTGATACTATATTCTACATAATAAATAGAGACTATGAACCAAATAAAAACTTCATGTTTATTCATTAATCAATATGAATAAAATTTAAAACTATAAAAGTTTTTGTTTTTTAATTTTAGTAAAAACATATATATATTGTTTGAAAATAATTTTAAATTAAAATGAATAAAAGTAAATAATATTTATATTATATTGTTGCTTATATAATATATGAAATAGGTAAGTATTTAACAAATTATATATCATGGTCTCTTTTTTTATATTTACAAAAATATAAAAATATTAAAATTAATCTACTAAAGACTATTGTAAATTATTATTATATCTAGTAATGTTATTAGTTAAATTTTTATATACTAACTACAAATAATGCTGATAATTTTATAATATATATTAAAAGTGAATAATATTAATTATTAGTTTTCTTTATATTATGAAAAATGTATAATTTCCAATTAACTATTCTCTTTAAATAACATACAAAATTTAATTGGGTAGTTTATATTCTTATAATGAATCTTAGATACTCATATATATTATGTAATATAATAAATGAGTAGATAAAAAATCACTTCAAACAAACTGCTATTATTTAACAACTTAATTTAAGTTAAATACAACAAAAACAAGAGATCATAATTATTATTTTAATCCTGTAAGATTAGTCAAAAAAGAAACAACAACAAAAAAAAAAAAAATACAAAAGTATAAAATCATAAATATATAAGTATAACATGACATGAGAAAGTTAATTAAATGATTAGTGGTTTAGTTAGGAATAGTTAGGATAACCAATAAGATAAGTTCAGATAGAAAACCTTAATTTGGCCTTCTCGTGGGGGTGTAATTCGGAACTGTTTCTTAACGACTGCAGGTGGCTTGTATGTTTCAAAAAATTTAAACTTTGAAGAAACTTCGGCTGTTTCCACCGAAACGTCTTCGATGCGGTCACTGCATTTGACTACATCATCAGACACTTGACGACTGTATACTGGTGTAACCTGCCATTTGTATACATATTCACATACATAAAATAGGGTATAACAAATATAATAGTGTTAAAAATAAAATATTAAATGGTACATTATAATTCAATTAAATACTTGATATTTGTTTAATCTAATATAATATTACATAAATTAATCATAAAATAAATAAAATGTATAGCATAAGAACGAAGTATATTATAATATAGATACGTGTTGATAACTCGTCTCACTAAAACTAATTAAAATATAATTATTGGTAAACTTGAACTATGTATACCTGTTTTATAGGAATATATTCTTTTTTAGTATTCATAACTGGTGCAGCTTGTTTTGTCTTTACAGCATTAGCATCCAATTCCATGAACAGACTTCGAGATTTCTTAGAGATTCCTAAAAAAAAGCAATAAATAATTCAAAACACAAAATGAGTATATATAATATATACCAGCTTCAAAAACACTCATTTCATCTTCATCATCATTTACTGATACACTAATATTGTTTTCATCTATATCACTACTTTCAGTATTTACTATTTCACCCCTTTCAAACTTCTCTTTAATTACTTTGGCTTTGTCAGATTTATTTATATTTATATCTCGTTTAACACCAGTACGTTCACTTTCAGCCACAGCCTGTTCATACATTTGTTTCATTTTTCCTTGTTTTCCCTAAAAAAAAAAATAATGCAGTTATTTTTTAAATTAATAATAAGTATGAAAACTTAAATATCCTACTCTAATTTCTAATAAATATTATGCACAGATAAATATTAGATAAAAATATTGTAAATTAGAAATATAATAAAACCCACTTAATCAATTATTTAGGGTCATCAGACCTTAAGACAGTTAAAACTATCATAAAATCAATAATGAAAAACAATGAATACTGTATAATATAATATGTATTTTGCAACAAAAAATTTTATTTAACTAACCGCAAATAATTTAGACCTTATGTTTTGTATTTCTTGTTTATGTTCCTCTTTCATTTCTTCTCGGCGCATTTCCCAGTTACGTTTAACAGACTCCATCTTATCAAAACTCATTGGTTTTTCTTTAGAAATACTATTTTTCAACATATCATTCCCAGGATCTTCATCTTCAGTATCACTGCTTGATGAGGGCTCAAAGAATGCACCATTCAGATCATCATTGGCAACTCCTACATCCATTCCTTTAGACTGAAATCTATTTGGACAAAAATAATTGTTATTGATAAATATATGAGAAATAAATTTACTGTTAGTTAAGATCTAAATAAAAAAACATACTTAGCTAATTTACTCAATATACTTGGTGAACGTTTAACACTGACTGGAGATTTTTCCAAGTGACTGTTACCATTGGTGGTGGCGTTTTCAAAAGCTTGAAAACGGGATTTCACATTTAAAGAACTCAATTCTTCTAAACCCAAATCCGGTTTATCACTTGCTAAAAAAAATAAAACATTGACTAATACGTTTGTAGAAATAGAATGGTTTATTTTTTTCTACATCAAGACGACAAATTAAATGTTTTAATAAATTGGAAACAAATTGATTGTTTCATAACACATACATTGTGATTTTTCTTACATAAATGGTGAATCAATCTATATCTTGGAAATTATCTGTAAATTTTCTTTTATGTTTTACTGACAGATTAATAAATATTTTTATATTTTTCCCGTAAATGTTAAAGCAAAATTAACTTGATTTTTAATACTTTTTTGCTTAAAATTTACTGGTTATTATGCGGAAGTAAGGAGACAAAACACGAGGGTATCTGAGTATAACGGGTATTATTACTGGCTATTAACAATAAAAATATAAAGTGTAAATGTAGTAAAATTTCAAAATAAAAATATCGTTTTTTCCTGAGATATAGAATGACCACGTAAAAATGAAGCGATTGAAAACAGTATTATTTACATAAATATGATGATAAGGTTTTGAGGTTAGTAAAACTTCTTAGTTTTCTTTAATGTTAAAACGTAATTTAAATATACCAGGGGTAGACTAAATATTAGAGGAATTTTAAAATCTAAAAAATCAAATAGAAACAAATACGAGAAACCATATAAAGACAACACACACCACACACACACACGTTATGATGGGTTTATACTTTATAATACTTTATACTGTCCATTTATATACCTCTAACCACGTCTGGTGGTAATTCCAAGGGCTGATTTTCACGTATTATCATTTCTGGTTTCTTGCGTCTAACTATGGCGATAGCAGTTCAAATGTTTTATAAAAAAAATCATAATACAGTTGTAATTATTTTCAAATTTAATTTGTACGGGAAAAGTCTTATAAATATTTAAAAGTATTGTTATTCACTAAAAATGATTATAATTTTATTTATGCCTCGATAGTATTATCACGATCCACTTATTTGTTTTAAATAAATATAACAGTATATTAACAACATACTTGGTTCTTCGTCCTCGACTACTACTTTAGGCTTAAATAATTCCTTGAAATGTGGTTTACAGTACAATATACCTTCGTGGCTACTATAAATATCGAGTCTGAAATCAAAAGCCAAAAATTATTATCTATTTTTCAATTAATAAAACAATCTAAAAACTTGAGTTTACGTTAACTGTTTATTGCATGTTGTGCACCGGAAACAGTTCTTATGCCAAACCTGACGTTCTGCTTTTATTTGTTCCATAGCATACACAGTCTTCTCACATGACTTACAAACAGAATTAACTTCCGGACGTATAACACCATTCTACCAATTAATACAATGACTTATAATATTTAAAATATATTATATATATATATATGCATTTTAGTTGAGTTAAAATATACTTGTTTAGTATCAACTTTTTCAGATTCTGTAGGAGATCTTTGTTGAAGGATAATTTTTTTTTCCAATTGATCAAATTTTCCAAAACTTGATTTCTAAAAAAAATTACCATTTTCATATTAAATGTATATATATGAATTAAATAAAAAGTACAATTTCAGGAGACTGACAAAATACCATAACCCTTAAATAAATATTTACTAATTATATAAGAATCAGCACAAGTTAAAAAAAATAGAATAATGTAAAAAAGGTTATTTCTTTAATCCTGTAAAACAGAATTGAGAATATTACAAACCAAAAATAACGGGACAACTATTAGGTTCCTATTATATGTATTTATAAAAACCTAAAATGTGGCTTATAGATTTATTAATCTATTGTTTTGTTTTACTCTTAATTTTAATGTAGTATACTCTTACAAAACTTCACTTATTGATAGATTAATTGAATCATTATAGAATATATTAAATATAAACATAACTTATAATGTTATAATCTGTACTATGTCTTCAATTTTTAATAATGATATCTACTAACAGTAAAATATGTTTAAATGGATTCATAATAAATGTAATTAATTACAAAGGCACCAAAAATTGGTTTTACCTATAACTTGTGTGTTATTAATAGGTTAGATAATAATTTATAGATAATTAGATGGTTACCTTCATTAAAGTTTAAATTGCTTCTATATAGAGTGATTGACCAAGCATGCTCACCCCTACTATTTTTTCTTTAGTAATGAATTTATTCAAATTCTGATTATTGGAATTTTTAAATATACCTACTCAAAAACCATTTTTTAAAATTCTTGAATTTTTTTGTAAGGAGTCTCCTGTAACAATACAAGCTTCTATTTTTAAAATGAGAACCTCCCTTTTTTACTGTAAATTGTTTAATGGACATTTTTTTTTGAAAATGTTGATGTACTTAATTCAAAATTTGAATAAGTAGTTTTTCAGTTATTAAAATGTTTGTACTAAGAATAATAGTCCTTAAAAATTATTTTACAAACATAGAAGACAGATGTAATATTGGATCTAGTATTTATTATACTTGTACAATTTTCACAAACTATAAATGTTAATAGATTAATATTAATCACTAACATTTTCAAATAACCGTATAGTCCCTATATAAAACCCATAATCGTAGACTTATATTATCCTTAGTACACAAAGTTAAATAACTTAAAAACTATACGCTTAAATTTTGATTCTGATATGTCTACATTTTCAGAAAAATTATCTACTAAATAATTTATAGTAAAAAAGAGGGGTTCTTACTTGAAAAACAGTAGTTTGTATCGTCAACAAGATACTCCTTAAGTAATACAAAAAAAATCAAGAATTTGAATATGAACAAATTCATTATTAAACGAAAAAATGGGGATGAGCATGCTTGGTGAATCATTATGTATATAAATATTAAATGATGATATTTGGTATTTTTTCTAAATATTTTAGATTACTTTGGCACCTATAAGGAAATATAAAAAAATGTATGATTATAAACAAAAATTATGATGAGAATAAAAATATTTTATTTAAAACATTATTTTAACACACATTTTTCTTTTAATTGTAAGATTCATAAATAAAGTGTTTTAATTTTCTCAAATGTGCATCTTAATAAGTATTTGCTGCCTTTAACCAATATAAATATTTAATATTATAATAAAATGTTGTAAGACATATTTTATAAATTAATAACATACATCTAGATAAAAGCAAAGTAAATAAGTTCAATAGGGTATTAACACTAAAATTCATTATATCATATAATTTATGTTTCAAAAGAATTTTGGTTTTATTTAATTATATTAAATTTATAACTGTAATAAATGTTTAGATAAAAAAATGTAATTACTGTAAACCATAACAATATTTTTTAATACTATTTATAATTATAATTTTAAAAAAGTCAGAATGATCATTGCCTGTTTAGTATATAATATTTTGAATTTATTCCAGTTCAGGGTTAAAATTCTAAAAAAATATTAACTGTTTGACAAATAAAGCTGAACTGAACTTCAAAAGATTGACACTGAACGCATCCAAACCAAATGTCAAATAGGTATACATTTATACTAAAAACAACATACTACTGGTTATATAGCTCAACAAACAGTTTTAACTTAAATATTAACAGGCTAGAAACAATTCATAATAAAATAGCATACAAAATTGCATTCAGCGTCTTATAAAATCTGCTATTATACGATGACAAAATCGCAGCGATGTGTTTTCAATATTTTTCACTGAATCATTGTGATTTATTATCTGGGCATAAAGATAACAATTTAAATTTGAAATTGAATACCTATTATAATAATTTATAATTAAGAAGATATACATATACTCGACTGTATCATTAATGTTCACGATATTCCCGTTAATGGATTTGAGTAATAAAAATTCAGTAGGACATAGATTAGATATATATTTTCAGTGCTTTCTTTATACGTACCTATTTATTATTAATTCTTCGAAAAACAATATTTGATTTCATACGATTGTATTAGTTTTAACTACAATAATTGTACTCGTATAAACAAATGCAATGTAAATATTAATATGCGATTTATAAAGTATAATATCAATCTGCCCCATATTAGTATACCTACTATTTATTACATGCAATATTTAAAGGTGCATTAACATCCCTTGATCTTACTGATTATTAAAATAAGATGATAACAAAATACTAAAGCATAGTAAATGTATAATATAATAATAGTTATAAGTGGTTTAACAGTTTAAAAAACCTATAACTTACCGAACAACCGTTTATCATTCCGTTTTCACATCCGGATGGTTGTTTCTTGATGGCATCAACAAAATTTCGCTTCTTTACAAAACAAATAGCAAATAAACACGCATACATAAATCACATAGATGCAACAAAAATAAAAGCACGTACATACACAATAAGCATTGATTTGTTTCGAAGATGGGAAGAGGAAGAAAATAATACAACATTTTACTTACCAATTCATCTATGGGAATAGAAGCGGGTACAGGCTCCTCTGGTATAATAACCGAGGACTTTCGATTAGCTTCATCGCAATAGGATTTTTTCTACCAAAGCACACACAAAAATAAAAAAAAAACATAACAAAGCAGACAATAGGAAGTTCAAACAAAACTAAAATGTATAATTTTTTAACACAACGTGCGAACTCTGAACTATAAATTAATTTAATTGATTTTTAGTAAATACCCAGGTTATAGGTAAATATATTAATATTATTAAACCATTTATTTTAGTAACTATACATAATATAATAGCATCTATATTATACAGTATACTAGTATTACATGTGAACAAAATAATTTTCTCTGATTAAGTTTTCTATATAAAAAAAAAATACAAAACTTCATTTTACTTTATCGCTCATTATTAAGTACATTAGCTTCATATATGCACATGTGAAATACAATACTTAATTAAAATAAAATAAACAAGTATTTTAGAACGTTTATGGTCTACACATTGTGTTCCTTAAATAAAACCATTGTTAATTTAACACATTTATCTCAGCTAATGAAAAATGCCATAGATAAATTATTTTTTATTCGTATAATTTATATTTCAAGAGAAATAGATAACTTCACAACTAGCCAAATTCTGGATGGTATCAACTTTAATAATATTTAATTACACTAAAGTTTATTAGTTCTTTGGGAGGAGTACGCTAGTATAAAATGTAAACAAACTATAGTTAGATGGGTAAATCTCGATTATTGAATTCAGGCAAAGGTGCAGCCAATATGTTTTTTATATATTGTTTAATTTTCCGTTTAAAACTTCCGGTTGAATAAGATCATCAGATAATGCTTAAGACAACATATAATTTTTACCCTTCTGGAAAACACATGTTATTGTTTTTTTATAAAAGTAAAGCATGGGAAATTTAATAAACAACCATATGAACCTCCAGTGTTAATTTTTTTAAATCAAATTGAGTCATAGCAAACAATGAAGGTAACATTTTTCTAAATAAAAATAAACATGTGTCATACATTTTGATGACGTGTATGATAGCTAAGCATTAAGCGATATTATAAATAGTACCCTACACTTGTATAGTTTTATTAATTGTATGGAAAAGATACAAATAAAGAATAAAGAATTTATTTCAAATATACCTAATTAAAATTTTTAAGAAGCGAAATTAAATATTTCATTGTTGTATTATAATTTGATACATACTGAGTTATCATCTATTAAAATTTTTTTAAATAAATCAATAATATGTACGTGATTCGTGTAAAAAAAATATGATGACAAAAATGTATATTATTAGTAACGAAGAGATTTAGACTAACTCATATCATTTACTACAACCGTAAAGTAAGATAACTAATATTTTATAATTTATTCGTTACAATTCTAAACGTGTTGATGACACAACACATTACGTTCTCAATATAGGAATCTTGCTCAGAAGTAGAACGAACCATATGAGGTAATGACTTATGATGCACAGATATTATTAGATAAAACGAAATCAAACTAATGTGAAGGTGGATATATGAAGCATGGAGCTAATTAATTTATCCAGCCAAATAAATAATTCAAAAGCAATATGAAAAAGTTGTCAAATCACATTAAATAACATTTAATAACATTAAATCTTAGAATTTAAGAAAATTATATTTTATAGAAAAATAAATTAGCATAATATTCCTCCATGTTGTAGTCTATAGGTAGTAGGTATTTGAGTTCTATTTTAAAAAACAAACAAATATACAGATATTTACTATATTATAATGTACATACAATCTATAATTTTCTAAACCAAATTTTAATATAAAATATATAATACTTTTTAACAAAGTCTTAAGTATGAATTATTTTAAAATAAATTAATAAGTTATTAGATTTTTTTTGGTTAGTGTGTATGAACATTTAACATTGTACAATGATGTACCTACTTGTACAGTTGTACATCATATTTCATTTCACATATAAAATGAAAATGTTTCTTCTATGTGAACGGTATTTTCTAATGAAACGTTACTCAAGAATCTTTGCTACTAATGTACCTACCTATCTGATACTAACTACTTCAAAACTAATTTCACGACAGAATACTATAGATACAAAAGAAAATATATAAGAAATCCAAGGTCAACATCCAATTAATTCTCGGACAATGTAAATGCTTGCACCCAAATGGACTATTGTAAATGAAAAAAAAAATCTCATTGTACTGTTACAGTTACTAATTGAGAAACAAATATCTACGGACTTGGAGTCTTACCTCAAGAAACGACCATAATATAATATTTAAATACTAAATTTAGTAAAACGATAATTTCAAATACTTACGAGGTCTCGAACGCATACATTAGATAGGTCATCTTCCTCGACAACATAATCGTCGTATTGACAATTTTTCATTTCATTTGTCAAATGGCCATTTAAATTCTACAAAAGCCACACATAATAGGCAAAACTTAACACTATTAAATCTATATAAAAGCAGATGTGGCGTCGGAAAAAGCATACCCATGGAGTATTTTTATAGGATAACATATTCTATTGAAAAGCATAATACTAAAATTATCATTGGACTAATAATTATAAAAGATATTATTTACAAGTTAGAACTATAAGACGTTTTGTTTTGCAAAATCATTACAGTAAAACTAAGTTGTTTAATAAGAAATAAGAAATTTTCAAAACAAATGAATGATAGAATTAATTACACTTGTCAAATATAAAGAAAAAGCTTCAAATTAAAACCAAAAACAAACTTTAAACTAAAATGCAATTCACACATTGTTAATTAAAGACAATACAAACAAACTTTAAATAATATATGTGAGCTCGAAAAAGAAAGGTTATGTTTTTACATTGTAGATGTAAGAACAATAATGGTTGTTTCACACAAATAGGAAAAGTTATTAATATTATACTTGGTACATTTTAATTAAAAAAGACGAAATAAATATAAAGCGGATAAACTTAAAATTTTTATAAAAACTTACTACAGATATATTTTCTTTTTCGTCAGATTTTTTCGACTTTTTGGTCTTTTTGGTCTTGACAACCGTGGTAGACGCTTCACCACCGACTGTGGACTTTTTCTTTACTGTTCTGCGTTCGGTCGTCGTTTCCGACACTACTTCGGTCTGCCAAAACACAATCAAACATTAAATGACTATTACTTCCTGTGCGTTTTTAGAATAAAAATGGATTGAAGACAGTCATAAATTTCCTATTACAAGAAGATAATATAATTTCTAGTCAATTGTTGCCCCCGGTATACAATGGTATAATGGACAATAGGGGAAGAACACCGTGACGGTAACCTGAAGCAATGTGTGGATTTGAAATGCATCATGTCGCCTGTTTCTGGTCAATCCCCACTAAGTGTTTACGTATGAGATACAGTCGACTAGTATTTTTTTTTAACTCATACTAAATATCACGTCTTTTATGATGACAAACGTGCACCACACCACAAGAACCTACTACTAAAGGTAGTGCGTAAAGTTTCACTTAGGTTTTTTGCTCTGACAAAATAAGACCTTATAATAAATTACAGTACCTATCTAAGTATTTTTTTTAACTAAATAAATAAAAGTAAAAAAATTTAAAGTATATTATAACTTTTCAATTCTACCAGAGCTAATATGAAATTATTATTAAACAAAATTACAATACCTTTACTATAATTGCACACCCATAAATTATGTTTTATTAAATTTATTTATTAAAAAAAAAATTAAGACCAATGCAAATCTGATAACAATCCAAAAAGTTAATTTTTAGAAATGTCAACATAAATATTTTCAATCACAGCTCAGATTAGCTCACAAAAGATATTTTACAACAAATTATTGCTTCTACTGTATTTTAATTTTAAAATTGATTTTTGAACTACGATAAATATGATATTTGTTTACAGTTAAATTTAATTGTACGAATTATTTAAACCATATTAACTTAGCCAAATATTATGTATATTATACCAATACACACAAGAGTTAAAAATAAATAATGATTTTGTACCGATAAATAAATTATTAATATATTATAATTATACGTATGTTACCAAGGCCCTATCGTTAAACAAAACTTTAGGTTAAATTTTTATTTAATAGTATAAAAAATTATTATCAAACATAAATAAAAGGACAATTTTCTGTGTTTGTCTGTCATTTTTTTACGATATTTTAAATTTTAAGCGAGTAATAGAGGTACATGATCAATCATTTATAACATGGTTATAAACAATTTTTAATAATATTGTAATACATATACTCAAGACTCCTTTAAAAATCCTAAAAACATCGAAAAAAACACAGAAAATGTTCTTACTTTTAAATTGGTTTATAAATATTCACTTAAATATTAATGCTAACAATATAAAATTGGATCTACTTAATGAAAATTTTTAAAACCAAAACGCGAGTGTCATCTTAAACGACGATTTAGACCACTAGCAACGACCAAATTGTTCAAGTATTAAAAATTTTAGGCTGAAAAAATCATCACTTTCATTTTCACTGTCTCATATAATCAGTTCTGACCTACTTTACAAATTTACAATGTCGGTACTAAAATATAGTAAAAACTTGGAGAACAAATGGTTTTAAGATTTAACTTGGCTTTTGAGTGGCGCTCGGATTTTTACACTCATATATATATATATATATATATATATATATATATATACACACAATATATATACAAATATAATTTTATAAAAATAAAAAGCAATTTTCATTAGGAGCGACTAACAAAGAGCTGGGAAATGAGTATGAGAACATTGTAAATTCAAATAATATTTGGCAAGACCATATTTCCGGTATCATGAACAATTTTTCACGGTAGGTATTCGATGTGCATAACCAACATTAAATTTGGACTAGTATTAGATATGATCAAAATAAACACATCACATATAGTTTCAAATACATACTCTACTCTTAAAAACTTAAAAAAGTATAGATAAACCACATAAAATAAATTAAGTTAAAATAAAACCAACATAGTTTTCAATTAAATTTAATTTTAAATGATAACTTCAAACAAACACACTATAAATATCAATACTTTAAAACGAGATTTTTTAACTAAATAATTTTCAAAATTATAGATTACTGAAATGCATTTGGGATTTCGTATAGGTACACAAAAGACTCTGATACCTAGTATAATTTAACACCATTATACATAATCCTGCGCACAGTTCATGTCATCGGTCGGAATTGTGGTTGATTATACGTCAATCGTCACACACTAATGAATTATGAATCGAACGAAACCATTTTATTTTATTGCCTATTTTTATATTAGGTTCCTACACAAAAGTATAGTTATACGTATCAATGTTAAAATTAAAAAAAAAAACAGTAAATTTAGATTTAGTTAAAAAGTATGTATCTATAGTAATTAAAACTATATCTAACATTATAAGTATTAATTATTAAATATTAATCAAACAAAAACTCACAACACTGTTAGTTATGGCTGGTGTATTAATATCAAAACACTCTCGGTTAAGGCTAGCAGTACTGATGTCAATGGCCGAATTTTCTTCATAACCATTTGATTCGGTTTTTTTAATTTCTGGTCCCACATTCTCATCAACCGTGGTCCAAGTATCAAATACCAATTCAGTTACATTATCTGCCTCGTCAACCGGTAGGGGTCTAGAAAAAATACGAGGTTCCTCTAATTCTACACGTGAAGAATCTTTGTCCACAAGCTTCCTTGTTAAACCATTTTCTTCGAATCCACTATTTATAGTATCAGATAATAGATCATTATTATCAATATCTTGTTTAAGTTCCAAAATAATTTCAGAACCGAGACCCGTGTCACTAGTCTCTTCTGTATGTTGTTTTTCTGTCAACAGAAAAAGTTCACTCGTGTCTTTTTGGAATTGGTATTCATTCGATTTTAAGGACGTGAGGTCTACGTATTCCATGTCATTAGATTGTCTAACACTGTCACTATGAATTGATTCTGCAGTTAACATTATATCTACACTGCATTTAACACGATTGGCTGGAATTTCACTTTCGTTAAAACGTTTGGACAACTCATTGTCGATGACGTTCTGCAACGAATCATCTTTGTCATCTGAATCATCAGCTTTGTTAGTTTGCTCAACTGTGTTATTGGAATTTTCTGGTGCATTATCATATGTACTTACGTTATTGACGCCCGCCATATGCAACGGTGACGATTTTGACGTTTTTCTGAAAAAAATGAAATAACAATTCAAATGATATAATTATATTTCAGAAAGATTTAAACTAGTTTAACAACCATTGTTTCAATAAAAAAAAACATATTAATTCATATTATAGCTAAATAAAAAATAACGATCATAATAGATACCTGCATTGAGATTATTATTATATTTTATTTCTTATTGTATACTGTTTAAACTACCCTACTGCAGGCTACAATCATTAATTGTACTGTTGATGAATAATTTTGTTGTTATAATATAACATAGTTCTGATTTTCTAAAATTTAAATTGTATTTTTTTTTTACATTTATATACACTATACACAAATATAGGTACAGTAAGAATAAAATATAAAAACCTTTAAATTATGATAATACCCCTTATTAATATTATTCCAAACCATAATGCAAATCGTATCCTTTTATCCATTAGTAGTTAAAAGTCGTTGACACAAAAGTGACACAAGAGGGTTTACAAAACCCTGGTATAGGGGAAACTGGTTTTTATCGTTATATGTGTAACCATATAAAACAATATAATGTATTTAAGTCATTACTTCGGCTGTATATAGACAAGTTGAAAAACTGGCTTAACAACTCGTAAGATGAAGGAAGGTTAGTGTCTAATTTTAAAGAAAGTGTCGACCAGAAACATTTAATAACTCTTCGTTCCATCTTTAAACAAATGTGCGTTAAACTAACAATATACTAAGCCTTTAAGATAATACATATCATAAAATTATTATGTTACATTAAGTGTTAAATTCAAGAATAAAATTATATAACTTATAACTTTTAACTAATATAACTTCAAAATGAATAAAAACTAAAACTGGAATTAAAAGTATTAAGAATAAAATGCTGAAGAACAGTATAATGAATTATTTACAATTTTTCAATTGTAGGTTAGTGAAATAATAACAATCAAATATTCTGGTTTCAGGGATATTATTTATATTTTATAACATAAAATACGTACACAATGAAAAGTAATTTTGTGGGAGTGGTAAGTTACACTGTATTTTGTATTTTAACTAGAAGCTACTAGGTATACAAGTTAAACCACAAATAACATATTGTATTATTAAAACATTTAATCTATGTCTACCAATATTCTATACAAAAAAAAGTATTAATAAACTAACACACCATATTTGTAAATCTAAATTATGAATAATAATTTATATGAACCAACAATAATTCTAATGACTAATAATCAATTAACGAAGCATAGCTATATACTAAATATGACAGTTGTACAACACCATTTTATACATGCTATATAAATGTATGGCCGATTTAAGTGATTACGATAAGTTCGTTATGGCTTCTGTATTTTTAATACAAAATGGATATTTATTAAAATTTAATTAAATTTTAGGTAATACGTTTCCGCGTCATATAAACTATACCATATGATTGTTAACAAATTAAAATAATTTCGTACTTAAATAAGGTTTTTTCTACTAAGCACTAGTTATATATTAACGGTTTACTAACCATTATTTTGAAATACAAGTATATAAGTTATGTAACCAATATAATTATTAATTAAATACCAATAACATATTATGCCATGCATACGGTTCATGCCACTAATACCTTGTTGTCAAGCTAACATCGATTATTGCAATTTTTCGAAAAAGTAACTCGCTCAATATTTAATGTCAATATCCGATTCGATTAATTATTTAAAAGAAAAATTATAATAATAAACTATTATCAATATTAGTTTAGTTTGAGAAAATATACCCAATTGGCCGTAACGAATTAGTAATGGTTACAGTAGTAAAAGATCACATTTTTTTTTTATAAAACTTTTACAAGTCTTCCATGAGCGTAACTATAGGTTTTGACTACTTATTAACACACAGCCAAAAAAATGTACCAATAAGTAATAACGTTTAATTTATACATAATTCATAATCAAATATAAACATAATACAATATCTGTGTAACTTTGTATTAAAATACAAGTTATTGAATATACCTATATTGGTATTAGAATTTATAGTTTTTGAGTTAAAAAAACTTTAAAGTTTAAATTAATATATGAATAATCAAACTATTGTGGATAAATTATATTAAGTATAATATTTAAAATATATTTCAAAGGCTTTTTAAATATCCAAATATTACAGCAAATTTAATTTACATTAAAAATAATGATTTAAATATTATAATTATCATTTTAATCATAGGTATTTAAATATTATTTTAAATCTAATAGTGCCCAAAATGGGTAGTTATTCTTATATTCTAAACAATAATTTGTATATTTATGACTTAATAAAAAATAATCATTTTAGATTGTCATAATTCCGCCATACCGGTATTATTTTATGATCAATAAATTGTATCCATAGCACCGTTGAAGAATTAAGGACACTTCATAAAAGTTCAATGACCCCTGACAGAATAATCTACAAGCATCACATGGTCCATTGCCAGTTTCTAGACATGTGGAAGCTTTATTATTAAAATAACACAAGTGTAACAATAATTAGAAATGAAATAAAATAGCAAGTATCCAAACTTAGTAAAACTATTACTATTAAACAAAAATTATACTACTAATTAAATTTATTCTCACTTCGTACTAATTTTAACACGGAAAATAATTAAGCAACCTAAGTACCTTTAAAAGTAGGAAATCTAGTCTGAATGCTTTGAAGAATTCAATAGTGTTGTATGCTAACAATATTTCTCAGCGCAAGGATAAACTACTGACAACCAACCATAGAAAATATTTGAATAAATACAAGTAAGCACAATTATTTTCGAAGTACCTATGTTCAAAAACTTTATTTTTAACGCGATGACATAAATTAATTCTGAAATTGTTTAACATAACATTTACTATCTTGCACCGAAGTGAGTGAATTGCCTTACACTCGAGGTATTTTTATTCAGTCTGTATATTTATTAAAAAAAACACAAATACTTACAATGAGCAGGTACCTAATCTTAAAAAAAGTTAAATAAAATTTGTATAGAAAATTGATTCTATAAAAACTAAACAATATAATATGTAAGTATTATTAATAACTATATGTAAAAGGTTCATATTATACGCCATATTTATTTTTGAAAAAAATATAGGTGTGTTTTATAATATTATAATTATTTTTTAAAAAATTATCAACCAAGAAACATCCAAACTATATATAATTATTTTAATCACTTAAGTATATAATAAATCATTCAATAAGCTAAAGTAATTTAACTTTTAGATGCAATAATCCATGGGCGTAACTAAAGTAGAAGACGTTGACTTTTCTATAAGTAGTTATAGTACTGGATCAATGATACTATAAAACATTTATAACCATACGTCATGCAAATTGACTATTGTTTACTCATATGTGCATATAAAAATACATTAAATTCTACTTTAATTAAAATAAAATAAGTACCATTAAAAATATTAATATTACTACAACTGTATTGGATAATAGAGTTAGATACTATAAAATAATATTTCTTAGTTTAGTAATATTATTAAATTTGTTTATAATTGTAATTTAGTGTTTTTACTAAGTTATTTTAAACAACTACATTCAATAGTTTTCTAGATCAAAAAACTCGATATTAAGTATCAGTAAAATAAAAAAAGTTAAATTAAAGACAAGAAATACAAGCATTAATGAACAATTTGAATACTGGATAGGAAAAAATGTAATTAATTAATTATGTATTAAAACGGCGTGGGAAATAAAAATAAACAGAAAGAATTTATTTTTTTAAATTTATAATTGAAAATATAGTTTTATTATATTTATACAACTCAAACTATACATAGTATTGTGTTGTATTTAAAATTATAATAATACAATAATCAATAAGTAATATAGAAAGCTATTCTTATTTGTTATATATCAAAATAATTTGAAAATTAAATATTTTTTCCAACTGTACTCTGAACAACCGATTAATCATTACTAAGATAATACATTTAAATATAAAAAATGTGCGAATTTTGATTTGAAAATACAGGATTTATATTCTATTTACATAATCAACAGGATGCTAACGTACACAATGAGATCACATTATCTGTGACGGCTGGATCTATGACTGGAAATAATAGTAAAAAACCAAATCCTTAGAAAAAAAATAGAATTTAATATAGTACACGGAGTCAAAATAACAAGCGCCAATGTATCAAGTTCACTAACCTACAGAGCAATTTAGCCTCGTGAGAAATATTTCCACCACCGTCATCTCGTTAACAATAGAAAAAAGTTATAAGACACAACATACTGGTAATTAAACAGATTCATATTTATTTTTAAATTATTCATTTAAAATTGTAAAACTTAAGTCTTTCAAGCACAATTTTTTCTTTGTTATTTTACACGAACAGCAGACAAGCATATAAAGTGGATTTCGAATGATGATATCACCTGATAAAAATTGGTTAATACAATATTGTTTTATTAGCCCGGAACCTAAACCTACTTATGTAGGTACAATAATAATTGTACTAGGCGTTGTATGCACGAACATACAGGCCAAGATTCTGAGACATGGAACATTTTCTTTATGTAATTCTCAACCAAAGATATTTTCGTTTTGGCACTGTCGACTACATTCTTGTACTTTTATATGTATATATTCAAATGACCGACGAAAGAAGCTAATATGATGAAAACGTGAATGTGTGCATATGCATAAATAGAGATTAATTTTTATATTTTTTGATTCAATAGTTAATAATTATGTTACTATAAACGTATTGAATAATTATTAAGTATACTTTTACATTTATATTTGAAAAAAATAATACGATTTTCCACTATTAACTATAAATAACATTCTAAAATGAGAATTGTAATACATGATTCTTAACTAACTGAAAGAACGAAACCTATAAAATACACACACATTTAAAGCAGTTCTTTTGTGGTATCGAATTTCCTGGTAAAGAACGTGATTTTTAGAATAAACATGCTTCTACATGGGAGTCGTACAGTATTACAGTGTAAGGGACCTACATAACCGTAGACTATACACAATACGTTTTCAATATATATTACCTAAACTTCACACAGAAAAGAATGTCAACAATTTCTTACCGCATTATATTATGTATATGAAATTTCGGACACAATGTAGAACAAATTACCAATAGGTACTATAAAATAACAATAATGTTGTCTATAAGTGAATAAAAGAGTTTATAGTAATTGCTAATTATACTCTGTTCACTGGAAAATATGATAACACATGCATAGTTCTTACTATCGAAATACCATATTCCGAACAATTAGTGTTGTAGTGGTCGGGGTGTATATAGTACCTACTATTAGGGTTCCCAATTTCTATATACTCATTTTCTCGTGCTGAACGTAAATATTACTATTACAATTAAATATTATTTAGATTATAGACAGGAAACATTTATTTTATTAATTTGAAGTAATAATGTCTAGAAAATAGATATAAGGTTGTGCTGGTTTAAATATTTTTTATTTCTTTTATCACGTGTTTGTCCGTAACTTTTTGATAACATGTTTGCTATAAATTACGTAGTCAGATTCACTGTGGGAGAGTTAACAAATAATGAATATAAATGTATAAGACAAAAAGTTTAATTCACCAATTTGTTATTAAAATTTAAAAATGTTTTTAATCGACTGTTTTAAATATGAATAATAGTTATAAACTATTTAGGACTAAAAAACGTTTAAAATATGTAGATACTTATCCACTTCGCATAAAATATTAAATGCCAGATGTGTAAAAATCGACTACAATTAACAATAAAGTAAAATAGTATATATTGTAAAATGATAAGACCAAAATAATTGTTAAATAAATGTGTAACCATGATGTTATAAGGTTATATAAGCATATCAAATATAGGGTTATTTTCAACGTGCACAACAATAAGTGAAAAAATATTTTAATTCTTATTTCAAATTAACAATCTAAACCATGAAATGTTCCATAAGTTTATGAGTTAATAGTATGTTACAGGCATGAAAGCGTTTTTTAAGGAACTACATTAGTAATACTAAACTCGATAAAAAAATATAACATTATTTATTTATTTATTTCCTGTACACTAAGACGATGAGTTTAAAACTAAAATTACAATTGTTATTATTATTGTTATAGTATATAGAAATTAATTAACACTGTCAATACATATAATATATGTATATATATATGTATAACTTTAAAATACTAAAATTGCAACTTTAATTAGGTCATCAATTTACTATTATAAGCCAACCCCCCAAGTTCCAGCAATAAAAACCACAACTAATAGTCATCAGCAAAATTATGCAAAACCAATATTTTACCTTATATTTCTTTAATATATTGAATTTTAATCTAACTAAGTTAATAGGAATCAACAGTACTAAAATTAATTTAAATTATAACTGATTTAAATTAGTTAACACAACATAATTATTATACTGATAAATTTAATTTTAATATTGTAGGTATAGAAAAACATGTAACTTAACATGCGCATAAAGAAATAGTTAAAATGATCATAGGTAGATAAATCATAAATCAATGTGATCAATGCTTGTGAAAATTTTGACAAAAAGTAATTTTAATATAGGCGAAACCATTTTTTTAAACTATAACTGTTAAGTTGGCACACTTAAATAATGGTTATTTTAATCTTATTTAACAGTAGAAGCCAAGTACTAATATAATATGGAACTTTCTTGGGACAATAGTCCAATCTTAAATTTAATTTGTATTTAACATTTTTGTTTGTGATCAATTTCGTGTTTATTATCATTCTTAGGTAGACATATTGAGGAGAATAATATGCGATTTATAATATGGTCAAGAATAAAATATGTAAGGTTATGTGGATTAATGCCAACCAAGTTTCATGCTTCATTATAAAAATATGTTATGTTTTATTTTTGAGTACTACTTATCAAATTCTATTAATATAAACTACAAATATTATTTTAAGAAAAAGCCAGTTTATTTATTATATTATTCTTACCATTTTTAAATTAAAATTACTTTAAACAAAATACAGGCATAAAATGAAATTAGGGATTAAATTATAATACAAATAATACCATCTATGTTGAAAATTTTTATATAATTTTATACTCAATATTATTCGAGTTGCATATTATAATATAAAATGTCGATGAACAAAAAGTAACCAATCAAAAAAAGAGGGCAAGTGAGTGCATTGGGTGTCGTGTGATGTGTCACTGTTAATAAAGTCTGTAATGAATGAGTTAAATTTGAATTCAATGATATAAAATCATTGTATACAAAAAATGAATCTGAGCAAAGACTTATGAGTCAGCCTATATTACTAGGTATATTTTATGATATTATTTCTATTAAAGTAATTTATTTTATTATTACTAATATAGTAGGTTAAATTATTTTTTACCGAAAATATTGCAGATGACACAAAAATGTCATCGTGTGTACTGTGTATAAAATATAATAATATACATAAAAAGTTTCAAGTACCCCAAGAAAATAATATTTAAAAATTAAACAGCTCTGCTCAGAATCTATAATTAAATATTTTGTACATTTTTAACTACAAAATAATTTGTCAAAACTTGTACTTAAAATATTTATAAGAAAACCGTGTTTATGTATCTTTAATATTTTTGAATAGCTATTATAACAACTTATGAGGAGTCTTGTATTAAATTTTAAAAACTTTCCCGGCGCTTTTGAAAACGATTAGGCATTTCAATTTCGATATCCTCAAAGTACCGACTAGATTCATTTTCTCACAAAAATATAGTATACTGAAGTTAAAAATCAAAGAATTTTGTCTACTAGAAAAAATGTTTACAGACATTAAATATTAATAAAAAAAAAACACACAAACACACATTATTGTAAAATCAATACATCATCGCTCTACTTAGAATCTAAAAAAGTTTTTGGATTATATAATTTAATAGAAATACCTAATATTATATAATAATCCTATCGTATCACAATAATAATAATCTTTTAAAACAATGTCATAATAAATCTTATGCATGTGATCATTTAGCTATTAAAGTAAATAATTTTCATAAGCAATAAGTATAATTAAATATTTCAATCTACAGCTCAAATAGTAATAAATACTATAATTAAAATTAAATGCATTTAAAGTGTTAACAATATTTTTAGTTAACATACAATTAAATATAACAGTACCTAATAATTTTTAACTCGATAAATAAATTGATTTGTTAATCATTACATTAAATATGATTTACGATAATTTACGTATATAGATAATTTTTAATAAATATTAAATACGAACTAAGAAGTAATAGTTGCAGAAACTAATATAGTCAATAGTTAATTTTATAAAAATTGTTACTAAAAAGACGCCGTAAAAAACAATATTAATAAAATTTTGATTATTTTATTCTATTTTCAAGAGTAAATATGTATTGAGAACAATTTTACTGTACTCATATATTACGAGTACCTACAATATATTAATTCAAAATGTTGAAATGTGCTTACACTAATCTTAATAATGTTCTTCTAATACAAAGATAATTATAGTCAGAAAATCTAAACGATATAAAAACGCGTAATTATCCAAATATTTGTGGTCCAATTCATAAAATAAATTTCATTATAATTGCATTCCTTAGCTTTAAATAATACTTTGAACCTTTAAAAAAATAACTCCTCCAACATAAAACAACTTTAATAAAAATCCTTGAACTAGCTAAAAATCGTTTAACACTGACAACGTATATTAACTTTGAACGTTAAGATATACAACATACAAATACAGATACATATATTCATATTATAAAACAGAACTCAATAAAAAAAAAAAAAGGTCGGCAAGTGGGTACCACTTTGCTGTAAAGTAGGTGTTGAGTAGATTACTTTCATGGATGTGTTAAATTTGTATTCAATTATATATAAATCATTGTATACGAAAAACGATTCTGAGAGAAGACGGTCTACAAAAAGACTGTCAGCCTACAAAAATAAGGGCATTTTAAAATATTATTGATATTAAAATAATTAATTATACTATTAATAATACAATAGGTTGAATTAATTTTTGCAGAAAACTTTACAATTGAAAATGTCATTAAGTGTATAAAATATAATAATATAATTTAAAAGTTTCAAGCACCCACAAAAAATATTTTTAAATTACAACGAAATAACTAACATAGTTGAAAATAGCTTTTGAATAATCGTGTACTCATTTTTAAAGAAATTTGATCCAACGAAATTTTTTTTATCAATATTTAAAGAAAAAAATTTGAAAAAACCAAAAATTTCTTAGACCTCATTAGTTAAAAAAATTATCAAAATATTTTTAAATTTTTTTTCTTTGGTGTATAGAAAATGATAATCTGAACATTTGATAAAATTTTCAAATATCTATAGTTATTCCTTTTTGAATTACATCAAAATAAGAAAATCGTTCTCGGAGAAAACTGGTGAATATCCAATGTCTAATTTCAAATGCTCATAAAAAATTAATTTGACTTTCCGATAAACTTTTTCTTTTTCAGAAAGGTGGAAAAACTTATAAAAAATCTTATGTTGAATTTTCGAATCTTAGATTAAGGTAGAAAATTCTTCCTATTTAAAAAAAAACTGCAAATTTTCGTGATTTTTACGTATTTTGTCGAATTTTTAACTTTAGACGCTTTGTGGATAATAATAAAAAAAAATTTAAAGAAACCTGAAAATTGATTATGCCTATAAATAGCTAAAAAAACAAAATATATTGAAAATTTTATTGTGTATAGAAATTGCTTATACAAACATTTTGTAAAAATTTCATATGTATGATACTGTATCTACTGTGATTACTTTTGGTGTTACAACAAAACACAAAATCGATTTTACAGAAAATTGGCTTCGCGTAAAAATTCCCGTTTTTCCCTTAATTTTTTGATTGTTTTTCCCGACGCGTTTGAAAACTATGGGGAATTTTTTACTTTTGGCCCCCTCAAAGTACCAATTAGATTCACTTTCCTACCGGAAAATATGCTGATGAAGAAAATCGGAGTACTTTACTGCACTAAAACGTGACAGACGCAAAAAAAACTCACACACACACACACACACATTTATATATACATAGGTATGTATTAACATATATACTTATTTGAAAAATAGTAAAGCAATTTATAAGTATTACAATTATTTTACCGGAAAGAAATATTTATTTGTTAATTCTATACATATTATAGAATAAGTTGTTTACCAATATTAAATAACTTAAAGGAAGTTCTAATAACTATGACTACGAGTAGGTAATATATATATATTTATTTTAAACCTGAAACATAAAATGAAATACACATAGCTCATGATAGGTCCATATAAGAAAATAGATTATTAGACAATGCTAAGTAAAAACTTAAAAATGTCATTTCATAAAATAATTATGTTACACATACCAATATTACGTATAATATGGCACTTATAACTTCCTAAGATAATGTATATCTATATAATTGCTACTCTCATAAATGACATTAATTTTTATTATATTTTATTTTATTATAATAAAATCAAGTATTTAGAACATAAATTAGATTTTACATTTGGACAATTTAAATAGGTGCTTTTAGTACACATATATCCATTCAATATTTTTAAAGTACATAGCAAACCAATAACAAAATTATTAAGGCCATTAAAAAATTAAAATGCATGCCTAATAACATTTACATTTTATTTTTTTTAACATTTACATGTAGCCTCTTCCACTCCTACCTATTACCATATAGGTAATTTTTTTTATTTATATTTATCAAATTTTAACTGTAATAAATTAGTAAATAAGAACGTATATTCATATACGTTCTAACGAATTAGCTATATAATATCCAACACAAATAAATAAAAAAAAACAATTAACAGAAATCAAAGCAGTTTCAAATGCTTCACTTAAACGTCTGAAATTATTACTGGCCAAAATAAAAATAAAATTGTCTATGATAGTTTTTTAAAAAAATATATTTATGTAAAATTGTATAATTCGTGTCAATAGTAACTAAGCACCTACTTTATTTTCAAACCTAATCTTGTGAGTAATTATTAATTTACAAACCTCCCCTCCACTGAAAAATTCTGCCTAATACTTATTTTAATCAAAAGCAATTATCTACTTTAATTTTATAATTATATAGTGTATACTATTATGTAACCTAAATCAGTATTTGAATTATAAAATTATAGTACAATATAGATAGTCAGGTCACAATAAACTATTAATTTTGTATAAGCACCTACCTACAACATTTTAAAATCATATACTTATACTTATATAAAATAATATATTTTATACTATAAAATATACACATATTCAAGCTGAAGAATAATTTTGTGTATAGAAGTATAGCATGTATATATGTGTGCATCTTACGTATCATACAACTGGGGTGGTTCCAGAACGATGAACCTGTTTTATAATAGTGTGGGAACTATAAAATACGTATTAGCTTCTTGTCAATTAACGCAAGTTCTTACTCCCACACAACATAATAATCGCTATTCTTTCCACTAAAAATAAAATTTATTATTATAATGTGTAACACTAAAAATTAGTTTGAACGATTCATGAAATATAATATATGTAATAGCTTAATTGGTTTTTTTTCATTGAAACAGTGTTTACTGAAATCATTTGGTGTATTTCTTACGCGAAAAAATATAATATACCAGATACCTACTAGTCCAGGTTTAATACCACATACGTACCTTTACACGATTGCACAAGTTATTATATAGATGTAATGATTATACAGTTATTTTTTTAAAACAGTTCAGAATTTAATTGCATATTGACTAGCCAGTTTTACTTAAATAAAAAGACAATATTTTAAATTAGGCACACGAGTTGTCATAAAAAAACCAGTTTTATAATACATTTTAGAAATGCTAAAGTATTTTTAAATTACTTTATTCAAAATAATTGGTTGTAATATACTGGTGTAAATTAGATTGAAGGTACATTTTATAATTTTAATATTTAGTCTTCATAGAATAGTTGTTTAGTAAAAAGATTAAGTATATAAATAGTTAATAAATACGATCCATACGAGGTTCGTTGCCATAGCTGTGGATATTTTAGTTGTACGAAAACTATGTAATAAGTAGATACTATTATAAAATATAATATATTATTGTACATAAATAAATATTGTCTTAATTATAATAATTGGTACCTACATTATTAGTTCATCATCCCCTCCACCCCCCATGACAATATTAGACTATATCAAATATTCCGGTTGCAAGATCTCACCTGTACACATAGGTACAAAATATAATAATATACTAGCTGAATTACCCGTCGATGCTGGATTACAGTAAAAAAAAAATAAACGCATTTATAACCTAATTTAAATGCACTCTGATTTTGGTTTAAACAATTTTCAATGCGTTTTTTGCTTTCACGTCTTTCTGTTAAAGAATTGGTATTACACTTGCTTTTAGTGTTTGCATTTATTTTTTTAGGTAGAATAAATTAATTTTGAATATTCATATTATTACCAAAAACTAAAACACTATAATGTCCTGCGTCAACAGGGCCAGAAAACAATAAATTACACATAATATAGCACCTAAACCATAATCTACAAAGTAAAATCATTATATCTATGCACATAAAATGTGCATAAAGTCAACTAATGCATTCAAGTTCGACGTGACCAGCATACTCGCCATCTGAGTTCATTAAATGTTTATAATCATTATAATTATAAATAGGTAATCTATACAAAATATCACCAATGACAAATTCTTTATAGATTTCCCAATTATTTATCACCAAGTTAGCAACTCTTAATCGAATATCTCAATGTTTTTCTTGTATACCAAATATTACATATACCATAGAACGAGATAAGCAATTCCCATCACCTATTATGAAAATTAATTTATATTCCATTTTAAATAAAAATTAAATTTAATAATAATACTACATAAAAATTTCACTGTAAGAGTTCACTGCTAAAAACACGGTTTAGAATTTTCTAACTCTCTGTTATCAGTGTTGTATGCAAAATGAGGATATAGGCAAGTGTTTTTATTAGAAAATGTCTACGATGATGATAACGCAGCAGTACTGCAGTAGACGTAGGAGTGGGGGTTATAAAGATTTGTATGTGCGCACGGCAAGCAACGCCCGTAGCTACACAACTACACGGAAAACTAAATATTATCAAAAACTATTTAATTAATACATTTTCGAACTTTCCTCATTAGATGGCTCATTTGCACACCAAATACTTGCATTTGAAAAAAAAAATCATGAAAATCGGTCCAGTAGAACTTCAGATATAGCTATCCAAAGAAATCACCTCACGTTTTAATAATATATAAAGATTTACTATAAACATTATATTAGGTATGTATATATATATATATATATATATATATATATATAATAATTTAAACAGCATTTACACTAGACATATTAACAAATTATACATTCATAGAAATATTAAAAATACATTTAAAACAAAATAAAATATCTATTATGCAAGTATATACCAAATTCTATCAAAAATATATTTCTATACTGGTGAATAGTGTATTGCGCGTGTTTTTTTTTTTTTAACAAAATTGAATTCAAAAATAATACACTTGTGGTCATAATTAGTATCTAGTAGTAATGTGATCCGTGTATTAAAATAGCAATACATAGTATTATAGTAATTTCATAATAAATAGTATTAAGTACTAATATATATCTAAGTTTCTATAATTTTTTAATTCTCACGAATGTTTATCATTTATAGTGATATAAATTTCTCCATTCATGATGTCTAGATCAAATAATCTCTACTGTACATTTTGTACCAGCAAAATAATATTAAGATATTGTATTAGCCAAAAAAAAAATGAATTCTCTACCAACCTCAAATATTCTTTTATATATGAAAAAGATTAATTTCTGGCAACAATATACAAATGACTACATTAATTATATTATCGTGTATACAATTTTAAAAACCAAATAAGTTAATTTTCAGTTTACCAAAAAAGTAAATATCTCAATATAAGCTACTTCATTGCAATAATATTTTAAATGATTAACAAAAATATAATCCAGATTACAGTTGATGGTTTAGAAAAATACGAGAAAAATATTTCAATTTATTTTAAGTGATCGTAACCAAAGTAATATGCATGAAATAACGGTAAGAAAAAAAAATCTAAGATAAAATATTATGTAAGTATCCATTTGTGTATCTTTACAATTTTTTTTTTACAATATAATGCATGAAATGGATGTAAGTCCAATTTTTAAAGTTAATCAGAAAAATATATTATTATTGTTATGGGTAGCAAAATGCAATACTGACCTTCAGCTGCATCAGAAGTATTAACGGTTAACGTCAACCAAGCGGCACGTCGGTCGTGTAAAATAAGACTATACTCGGAGCTATATGTACAAGACTAGCGAAATGGAAATTTTCAAGTTTTTATTTATAAATACCATTTAAAAACACATAATTAATAAAAGTATATAATATTACCATATAGAATTGCGTATTATAATAGTTATAAAGAATCTAAAAATAATATACTTTAGTAATACCTCCTTATAATTTTAAATAAATTGGTATTTTCGACAAAATTGATATAAGTTATTATTGAAGTAAATAAACATTATTGTAAAAACGTGTAACATAATAATAATATATAAAATTAATTTTTTGTTAGTTTACAAATATTATTTTGAAAGCAAATTATGATTGGCATAGTCTAGAGCTCATCTAAAAACTAATTATGAGTACAGCAATTATTATTACAGTACTAAATTTTCAATTTCTTTAAAAATAAATAAGTAGGTATATCAAATACTTGAAAAATAAAGTTACCTATACATAGAATATTTAAATCATATTTAATTAATAATTGCAATCAAATACCTATTAAGTATTAAATATGAATATATACAAACTTAAAATGCTTTTAAGAAATAATACCTAATTAATAATTTTACATTTTTTATCCTCGTTAAAAAGAGAAATAATAAATAATAAATTGCAAGTAGAATTTGATTGAAATACATTAAAGGTATATTTAACAAATTACTATAACAGCCAACAAGGCCGCGTACAAAAATCTCCATCGAAGGACATTGATATGGTCATTAAATTTCAAGGAACAAAATAGTATAAAATAACGTCTTTAAAAGTAAATTAAGATTTGTGTACATTGTTAAATATTAATTTTTAAATTTTTACCAAAATGTACATTAAAAAAAAAAGTATTTTGCACTATTGTACAAGTCTACAGATACGTAAAACAATTAATTGCTTTAAAAAATGTCTTGATAAAAAACTTTAAACATTTTAGAAGTATAAATTCTATATGTGCGTATTTTACAATATTTTACTGTTTTACATCTTTGGCAACACAAAACAATGTGTGCCACGATATAACATTTTTAACCAGAAACTCCCGAGTCACAATACTTCACAGGTAAAACCTGCATCGCGAACCGGTTTTTCTTTCATCCTTTCTCGGGGTCAATGTTAGCTGCAGAAGAAACATGAAGAGTAATTTTTCTCAAACAATGGTAAAACGTATGAATTTGCACTATTCAAATTAATACATGGTAAAACGCCTGGTAAAATGTTAAATATAAAATGTATATATATTTTTAATAGCTTATAAGATCAGGTATAAAAGCAAGTATTTAATTAAAAATAATAAATAATAATATATTTTACTGTAATCAAAATCTAATACAGTAGTATTACATAACAACTATACGAGTTTATGTGAATTTAAAATTCTGATCGGAGTAAAAACAGTTTTTGATATTAAAATAATGTATTTATGTGAATTATTTTTAAGAGTATCTTGTTTTCCAATTTATTAACAAATCTGGTATAAATTGTTAGTAATTTTCGTGAAAAATAACAAATAACGCAAAATAATACGAAATTTGATGTAAGTTGATAGGTAATCACTAAAAACAAAATGTAAATTTTATACCTAAATAAAAAAATGAACGATTTAAAAATAAATCACCAATGGTTTATTAGTAATTTTAGTAATAAGTAGTGTCTACTATTAATGTTAAAACTTAAGCTGGGGAAGTCTCTCTACTGTGCAGGTTCAATTTAGAAATCACCCTCAAATTTGAAAATTGAATTTATATTTTTTAAGAGCACTTTTTAAATTATTAATACATTAATAAACCAAGTTAGAATTAATTTGTTTAATGCAATAATTTATTTTGGTTTACAAATTTCAAAAAAATAAAATAATAAGACATATTATTCTGAAAGAACTCCAAAAATAACGGAAGATAACAAATGCACAATCAATTTCTGTAAGTCCTCGTTTTGGCTTTTTTTTACTCGTATAAATAAATAATGTGACAGATTGCAGTTATGGTTGATTCAAAATAACTTATAACATGGTTAATAAAAGCAAAAAAATCTATAAATTTATAAAATAATAAGTCAATAAAAAAGTCTTGCACCTAGAATTATTGAAAAATAGTAAAATAATGTATTTGAATACGGACCAACAATATTAAACAAAGCTTAATAATCGTTATGACTTATAATATACCAATCGTTTGTATAAGTTTTGGGTAAATTTCTAATATGCAGGTGCTATCATATAGCGCCTAAATACGCAATCTTCTATGGAAAAATTCAAAAAAATATATATATTATTTACCAATTAAAAAAAAAAACAATACAAATTACAAAAATAATACTACCTAACATAGTAAATGCTTTAAATAAATGAATTAATGATACTTTAATAATAAAAATTAAAAATAACTGTAAACTGACAACTGTTATAAATCTTACTTATAATACCTGTTTTTAATGATATATTTTGTATTTATATGATAGAAGCTCTGTTCTATTAATTGGTTAAATGTAAAAACATAACAACATAGTCAACACAATGAAATTGCTATTTAACAATTGAACTATTATAATAATATAAGTACATGAAAGTAATCAACAGTATCTAAACAATATTAGTTCACACTCATGAAAGGACTAAAGCCATTGTTTTAATTAAATTGGAAGCTTTCTTTTACTCCACAAACAAGATATCCGACAGATGAATTACTCAAATGTGTGATACATTTTAATTGCTACTGTTAAGTAAGGCTAGTACATAATATTCCTGTATGAATATTAGAAATTGTTAAATATTAATTTAAAATACTTAAATATTGTACAGTGATAAGTTAGATCATAACTAGATATCTACCTATTACATTCCATTACCTACCTAATATCATTGATTACAAATATTTGGTATAAGTCTGAGTACAAACATAGAATATATAATCAATGTTGTAGTAAGTAAAATTATTTATTTTTGTATTTTGAATTATTAAAAATTATATAGGAAAAATTATGATACACATCCCAGTGATCCTACACAACAACTTTTTAAGAATATACACACTAACAAATACTTAACGATTTTTAAATTTACAAAAAAAATTATATTGTACATCAAAATGCTATAGGTTAGCATCTATTCTACGGCTTATTTATTGCATTTTTATTTAAGGTTGTGTAATACCTACTTTTCAACATTTTTATTGTGGTGACCCCCCAAATGAAAATTCAATTTTCTAGCAACCCCTAAATACCTATATGTTTTAAATATACCAACTAATGACATATAGATTAGTATTAAAATTAAATATTAGGTAGTACCTAATAGTTAATACAATACTTATGAAACGTAAAACACAGAATAGTATTGCAATTTTTTTAACTGTTAAAAACCGTTTATTTGTTTTACCATAAATATGAGGTAAGGTATAAATAGTATAATAGTATAGTATAGTATATATAGGTACTAGGTATAAATCATCATTTTTAAATTAAGATTTTTAATGGTCATGTTGTTGTTGATGTCTTGAAATGATTCTA
The DNA here is from genome assembly GCA_014851325.1 of Pentalonia nigronervosa. Lineage (NCBI taxonomy): Eukaryota > Metazoa > Arthropoda > Insecta > Hemiptera > Aphididae > Pentalonia > Pentalonia nigronervosa. Next base: position 31,348 of record JACXSJ010001093.1, on the reverse strand, counting down.
TCTATCCTTCACTTAATAGAGTTATTTTAACTAATTTTTATAGTTGTACCTATAATTTAAACATAATATAGGGGATTAGCATAATATATATTTATTTATTATTGAGATTCCTATTTTTTTATATTGATTTAAATCATATTATGTTGGTGACCACCAGATTGTGAAACAGAGAACTAAGACTATAGACACAGATACCCTAGACAAAACTTTACAGTTCATTCTTGCATATTAATTTTAATATATTGTGCTGGGTAGTTATTGTAAATTTATAATGCACATTTCATACAAATACCTATACATTCATTACATACATACATAAATTTCATACAAGTACAAATTCATCAATAAATTTTGAAATTCACCCCTCAATAAGTCATACCTTACCTTTTCTGTTGTACTTATTCTTCATTTAGAACAACTATGAACAGTGAGTACACTGTCTAAACCAGAATTATCATTTATCCAATCAATAGATTTTACATCAAACACAGACCATGATCTTTCATTTACTACCTACTTAGTAGTCTTTTAACCAAACTAAAAATTACAAATATATCTCAAAATATACCTATTACTTTTCAAATGTTTCTGATTAACCTACAAATTATTTAGAAATACCATAATTCTTATTTTTATAAAAAAAAACCAATACATTTTCAATTTTACAATGAAAAAAATTTTAACTACATTTCACAATTTGTAATTTTTTTTCTACTTACACCTACTATTTTGTTCTGTAAATTTAATTTTTAACAAAATATAGTGATTAAAATATATTTATCTTAAAATAAGACCATGTTAACTTGTTAAAGATAGATAAAGGATAAGGAAAGTTAAAAATCTAAAAATGCCTATATTTTTGACATTGAAGCAGATTAGATAAACAAATAATAAAATAAAGTTTGAACATCATCATTTATCACTCATCAGTCACCAAGTAAATTGTAAGCATGGTAAATAACAGAATAAATTTGAATACCACACATGCCATGTCATATTAATAATACACCTAAAACTTAGAATTAGCTACCTATATACCTACATGCTCAGTAAAACAAATATAATTATATTCAATTAGACTAAAATGTAAAAGGTAATAATAATGCCTATGTATTATTTATCAATTATAATTAATGAATAAATGTAAATAAATGCAATAAAATTTCATTTTTGCACAGTAACATACGGAGATAAATGTAATATTATAATTAAAAATTATACAACAGTTTTGTTCTGAACTTTTTTTCATTTGTACATCTAAAATTCAGTCTGAAATAAATATCATACTGATGACACTCTCCAATGTATATGCTGCAAGTTGCAACTATTATGGAATACCATTTGGCAATTGCTAAAGCTGACATTGTACACAATCTAACAATGAAATGTGTGTAGATACCTATATATATCATGTGTATCATATTTCTACAGCTTGTGCACAAATATTTAATAGTTTTAACACAATAATAATAATAGTTAATAATATTAATGGGACTGCTTGGTATTCAGAAATTAATTTTCGAGAATATACATAAAAAACCACAAAAAGTCGTAGGGGTAGGTAGGTGGGTACTTACACTTGAATTCATTGTCCCAAAGTGTAAACACGTTGAAATATGAAACCGATTTATTTATAAAACGTTAAGAATGCATACATCACATAGTGTTACGTCATTTGTTAAAATTAACCAGACGATTAGCAGACCTTAAGTGTAACTAAATAAATACAATTTTGTTTTTTATAAAAATAATACACCGGTCCTTAATCCATCATACGTTAACCCATCGAATTTAAGCGTCTAGAACGAGTAATAATTTGTTATATTTTTCGATCACTTACAGTTATAGTTCTTTGAAATGTTCGAAGTCGGATTTCCAGCAAAACCGACAGTCGTCCGCACACTGTACTCGATATGGGATTGTTTTTTTATTTTTTATATCAACTTCTCTGTATTTACGTGTTTATTAATTTAAAAAAATTTAACAATACACAAATACTGGGAGTCGAGTTTATTCGCAAAGTTAATAAAAGTCGAGTAGAGCGAGAAAAAAACTAAAAAAACACTATACACGACGACACGGAAATAATAACAAGACTGACGAACCGGCCGCGGTCTGGCGACTGCAGCAGAGTGGAATTTACAGTGCAACAGACGGGCAATAAAAGTGATAGCAACATAAAATTCCCTCGCAGGCCAAAGACGAGAGACCGCTGAAGCGCAGTGTGACCAGCCTGTACGGTAAAAGAAAAAGCCGATAGACGGCGGCTGCTTGCTGCTACCACCACGGAACAATAAAAAAAAAACTGCAACAACTGCTACTGCCGCTCCCTCCGGTGACAGTTGACGGTGACCGCCGACCGCTGACGACGGCGAATATGGTGGCGGCAACACTAGCGCATCGGCGACAATGGGTTGACGTGAGGTAAGACGCGTATTCTCGAACGCCGGCCGTTGCGAACTCTTCGGTTTTCCATTACCCGTCGGCGGGGAAAATGAGATTTCGTATTGTCATGGCGAACGCGCGGTTCCTCGTAGGCACCCGTACGGCTGTATGTGCAATATTGCAATCCACTATAATATCACGTACCCACTTACTCGGTGTAAAAATTAGGAATCTAGTCTTTAAGTTATTTTATAATAATATATTATCGTTATTATATGAATACACAACCGCATGGCGCGAGTAGGTAGGTAGGTATAGGTAATTAACGAGGAAAAAAAATGTCAAAACGAGTGCAATTATAAAGAAATTTGAATTAATAATGGTTTTCATATCGTTTATTATAACGCACGAGAAGTATATGATATATCAGGCACCGGTTACGTCTAACGTGTGAATATTTCATTTTACCACCTGCGATCATAATAAATTGCAGGTTTAGCACACTTACCGAATTAAAATCATACAATTTTTATATTATTACTAAATATTCAAAAATATAAAATCATATGGGTACCTACTGTGGTAATAAAATAAGAAAAAATTTAAAAAAAGAAACAAAACACATCAAAGTTCAATAAACATTAACGTACTTAAATTTGATGAATGGTATTTTTTACTATATTTATAGTATAATACACAAGTTATTATTGTCTAACAAAGTTTAAATTAAAAAAAAAATGTATGTTTTTATTTTGCTCGCCTAGCAAGGTTGATTAAAATAATAATTATAAAAATATTAAGATTATATTTTTAGAATACATTATTTATTTACTTTTAAGTTATTGTCAAAATTTTCGAATTCAAAACAAACGACTTCTTCTTAGTTCTGGGAGAAAGGCTCTCTATATTTTTTACTAAATAAAAATGTTAATCTTAATAATATACCAAGTTCAATCTAACCCTGTACAAATCTTTATTAGTACTAATTTGGCACGTCGTGTACCACTTTTCAGGGGTACCGGCGTACCATTAAAGCATTAAACATACATACAATTTCAATTCATAACTATCCGAATTATAACTGGAGCTCCTTCTCACGTTTCAAATCTTACACTTTATTCCAACTTCCATATTAACTATATATTAAAAAAATAATTTCTCACCTTACCTAAAAATTCCGTAACCGTCTCAGTTCCAAACAAAATTTACTTATTAAAAATCTTGACTCTGGCATTATTCCTAAAAGTCCTCTACAAATCACAATGGCTTTAACATTTTTGGTAGAGATACTTTAAGTTTCAAACATTTTTTTTTAAATACCTACATTTACATTTTATATTAGAAATTAAAATGAAAAAAAAACAATCTTGCTCAAGAAGTGTCACTGCTTTTGACTTATTTTATATGCAGCCTTCCATAACTTAATTTCTCTATTCGAATAATATGCTTATTATAAATTTTTCTTTTTTATACAAATTGTATAATATATTTTTAATAAATATTAAAATAAAGTTATTGTATAGGATGTAATAATAATATGTAGGACATATATATATATATATATATATATATATTACATCTATTATATAAGTATATATTATATGCTCTAGTTATGAGTATTATATATAATCTATAATTCTACGTGTATGGTGTATTATCAATTTGATTATCAATTATGTATAGGCAATAAGCTATAAGCATATAACATTGATTAATTACAATTTACAGCCGCAATTAATCAATGTGTAATATACTGTATAGTGTATAGTGAGGTACTATAGATAGGTACTTAACTATCATATTAACTAATATCTTATAGTTTATAATCATTCTAAGTTTTAGCGCCATTTTTTAATATATTGGTATTTGTTATATATATATATATATATATATATATGGAATATTTATAGTCGTCTCATACAATCATAAACATCATAATTTTGTATGAACCATGAACTGAAAACGTCTATAAAAATAAAAATAAATCAATATGAAATTACAACTACAATTTTTGCCTCTCAAACAAGATTACACCACCCACCATGCAATTGCTTTTTATTTGAAATACTATAATATATTATATTGTAATAGATGCGTAATATATTTACATATTATAGATTGTTATTACGTGTCCTACAGGTCAGTCTACCAATAGTAAGTTGACTTTAATATGCCGTTGCTCTGTTTATTGAGTAACAATGACACAGTGTTTAATATATTTTCATGATAATGGTAATTTATATTTTTAATATAATACTCGATTTATCTATTTGGCAATACAGTGTGATCCATTTAACGTAAGAACTCAATATTTCATAAAGTATTTACGTTTTTGATAATATTTTTATTACACGATATCAATTCGTTATAAAACAACATTTTTTCAAAAAAATTATTTTTTAAAATATTTTTTAACCTTATTTTTTAAGTATTTTACTTTTTTGAATTACAACATACAGTTTTAATGTTATAATCCAAAGCAGAATATTTTTCTGAGTATTTTGGTACATAAAAATCGAGTTTTGAACGAGTTGTTTTTGAGTTATAAGTATTTGAAGTTTAGTTGAGCAGAGTAGTGGACCAACATTTTGTAGGGTACCGCTACCACTCCACACTGCTCATCTATAAACTTCAAATTCTTATAACTCATAAACTACTCGTCCAAAATTCGATTTTTATACATCATAATACTCGAAAAAAATTTTCTGCTTTGGATTATAAAATTAAAACTGTATGTTGTAATTTAAAAATTGTAACAAATTTAAAAAATAATTTTTTTGAAAAATGTTGTTTTGTAACGACTTTATGTAATAAAAATATTTCCAAAAACGTAAATACTTTTTAAAATAATGAGTGACTTACGTTAAATAGATCACCCTGTATATATACTTTCTGAAATCGCATTTATGAAAAATGTGTCTGTGAACCTTCATATCTTATATGTAATATCGCGATTCTGATGATGGGTATAATAGTTGCCTCTACATTGATCGATGATTATATTATGCAAGCTCTTTCGAAACTCTAAGTACTTATCCCGCCCGGGCCATTTGCGGCATGCCTTCTATTTGCGAGTATCTTACTATAATAGAACAGTTACAGTCCATTTCGTCACTCTGAGCTCTGAGCGTCTGAGCATTATCCACATTTGATCCATTTATGACCACATGACCTGGGATCAGGAATTTAGTGTGGTAACTACGTGTTGGCTGACGTAGTCTTATGATCATGTGCACCGCCAGTGTTCCATCAGTTCCGTCGATGAATCAAATGAAAATTGTATACCTTATGTCAGTAGCAAAAAGATATTAATATTTCCTCCAAAAACTAAAAACTAGACGAATTAAAAGAATTTTAATATTTTTTTTAAAAACTATATTTAAATTTAAATTATTTATTTATAAAAATTGGTTTGTACTGAAAATGTTAATACTTTTTTTGTTTAATTGAATAATTATGATTATTTATTTAATAAATATAGACGAGTAGATAATTACCACCACATGCAGCTAATATTATTTACACATTAGATATTTAGATACACTAAACATGTAAAATTTAGGGACTAATAATTATAGAATTTGTATAGTAATCCTATACCAAATCTGAACTTTTATAAAAAAAAATGCATGTCCATTTAATTATTGTAATCCAAAAGAATAAAAATATGACATTTCATATGCATCCATATGACCATCGTATGACAATAAATAATTAAATAATTTTATTCATACTTTTAAATAATATATATTTTATAAATTAACATTGGTTTCGACATTTTTAATTAAAAGAAACTTAATAATTAAATAATTACGGATATTAATTAATAGGTACTAAGGTACTTACTCCGGTTATGGCATAGCGTTAACTTTAGAAAAATAATTGGTTTGAACATTTCTGTTATGCACACCATAATATTATACATTATTTATACCTAATTTGAACTTTTTTTTTAATACGTTATTAAATATTAAACCAAATATAATTCACATAGTGAACACAAAAATATTAAATAAAAGATAAAATAATTGATACTCGCACACAACCTACAAACTCAATAACAGTAGGTACTATAATGATTTATTATAGTCTGTATAACTGATAAAATGTATATTTACAGTTATTTTTGATTTAACATTATAACCTTCAAAACTGTCATAGAATGTTAATTATTTATTCAGCTATAAGGTAATTTTATTAATATATTTTATTATCAGTTCAAGCCAGACCATGGGCATATCTAGGGAGGAGGTTTTAGCCCCCTAGAATTTTAGGGCATCTTAATTTAAAAAATATTTATTATTAATATTTGACACGATGTTTAAAAATAATATTTATTGTTATCTGTGTCGTTATAAGATAAATAATTGTGCTTACTGCTTATTATATCAAATTTGTGGTGAATGGCGATAATACTCATATTATCACTTTTTTATTATTTATTCATATTTCATATTATGTCAATATGTCGTAACAAAATAAATAATAGTATAATAATTTTGAAGTTGTATTTTGTATTATATTATTATCAACCAAGAGCAATAATATTAAATATACCGATAGCAGATGGAACTATGATGGAAGTTAAAAATGTAATGTTGGGCTTCATTCTCCTCCTTAAATTATTTTATTACCCTATACCTATAAACTAGACACAAAATAAAATTGATATTTTTTTAATGACCAATTAATATAATATGAATAATATAATAATAATATTAATTATAATATGAACACACTTAGGTACTTGTTAGTCGTTAATGTTTAATATTTTAATTAGGCAACATACACATATGTGTATATTGGAATTAGGCTGTATTGCCAAAATGTTAACATATTATTATTATTCAGAGTTCGTAAATTGGGTTACATACTACTTGCTATATATAACTGTATATTAACTATATATACGAAAAAATGTCTAATCCGAATTACTGCTCAAGCTTTTTTGAGTTATATCCTAGTTGTGATATTAATGTTTACTATAGCTATCAAACAAATAAAATATTTTTAACCTCGTTTGATAATAACGACAGTCAGCAATCATAATATAGATTTATAACATTATAACTAGAGCTGGAATATAGTGCTCCAAAAAAATCGCTAAAATGTCCTTATAAAAATTCTTTCATGCTCTAAAAAATTTAAATAATACACTTATAAAATTCACATAAATTTTTAATTTTATACCAACAAAAATATTATTTTAATTAAATTTAATAAAAAAATTAGTAGAACTGTACAATTTTTAATCTTCTACATGGACTTATTTTTAAAAAATAATTATTCTCATCTATTTTTCATTGTTACTCATCTTAATTTTTATGTCGTATCTATACGGATCTTTCTACGGATTTCCCATAAATAACAAAATACTGATTTTGAAGCTTTAACTGCTCAAGACGTATAATTAATACTGAAATAAGTTTACACAGTATTTGAACTTCTAACCCACCTAATTTACTAGCTACTATTTTAGAATTATTATTAATTTCTTATAAATTTAATTTTTGAGAATATACCCATTATGACTTTTTAATCATACCAATATTAATACTGGACTTAATATTTAATATTATAAGGAAAATATTAATTTTGCAAAATATCCCTAGACTTAAGTTACGTATGAATAAAAAATATTTAAGGCACAATTTATACCTGTACAAAATATACCTGGGCCGTACTTTACATAATATATACCAATATAATTTATCCGGAACGCAAATTAACATACATGGTATCTATACAATATACGAATATAGATATTCAGATCACAATTTACATCGACCTATTGACCATTATAGATTAACGACAAAGCTAATTACATTTTTAGGCTGTATACTAGTTGCGTCCTAAAGATGACCTCAAAACAAGATATAATTTTAGTTGCGGCCCGAATTTTTTTGTTTTGTATCAGAGTTGCAAACAATTAATATATTCGATTCATATCTTTATAGAAACTAATAATTGTGTGTTCATCGATGATCTGAAAAATATACAATTAGAAACCTATATAAAACTAAGAAGTACTCATACAAATAATCGCAAAGCAAATATAATAGAAAAAAAACATTTATTAGAAATACTATGAAATAGTTAGAAGAAAATCAAATTGACAAACTTGAATTTATAAGAATATTATCATACAAGTTTTTACCAGTACCAGAACATTAATTAAGGGGCAATATTTAGGCAATATGCAATTTCGTTGCCCCTACTCACGGCATTTGATAGCCGTCATTAGTGTGAATGTAATTGTATACAGGTACCGGGATATTTACACACGGCTATATGACTTAAGCGCCAAAGATGCAAAAATTACATATAATTTGAGATAAAATTAATATTTTATTCATTTTATATAAGTAACTATTTAAAAATATTTAAAATTATCAATAATCGTTAAAATATAATATACATAAAAATAAATGAAAATAAATATAATTTTAATAAATTGGTTGATTTTTTAATCCAAATTTTTGCACATAATCTATATGAGTTATTTCACCATCCTGGTATTTCTTCCATTGTATAATTATTTCTTTATGAGATATCCTTAAATTTTTTTTAGGAGATTAGAGGAGGAGGAGATTAGATAATACATTTGTCGATTAAAATTAAACGTTTGGAGTTTTTCATCGATATAGTTCTAAATTTAATATCTGTTATTTTAATATCTATTAATTGTAGCACACAGGTACCTAAGATTTTGGCGCTTTCGTACAATACGACTTTTTTTTATTTTTGGCGCTTATGTCTTGCACACTCTTAGCAAAGCACACATATCAACGGCACCGCCGACTTTAAATAAAACGCATAATTTTTTGCTCAAAAAAAGTCATACAGGAAAAACTCTCACGCCTTGTAGATTGGTCTGATTTAATTCATTTTTTTTTTTTTTTGTTAGAAATTTTTTATTTTACTTTAAAAAAGTAAATAAATTAAAAATGGATGCATTGGATTTCAATTTTTGATTTTGTAGCTTAAAACAAAAATAATTTAAAAAAAACTGAGCTTGTGAAAATTGCTCATATATTTAAAAACGTATTATATGGTTTTGAAATGAAATTTCGAAAATTCAAGTCTAATGCGCCCTGTAAAAAGTATTTCTCTTTCAATAATAACAAAAAAAAAAATATTTGAAATTGAATTACTTTACGAGATTTGAGAGTTTTTCTTGTAAGGCTTGTTTTTGAGAAAAAAACAGGTCACATATACCCCTTTAACTATTTCTAATACGACAAACATTTTAAATATAATCAAAATAACATTTTTAACCTTAAAAAATTTTTTTCGGCGATTGGGTACCGCTCTGCTGTACAGTAGGTATCAAGTGGGTTACTGTAAAGGATGCATTAAATTTGAATTCAATGATATAAACTCATTGTATATGAAAAACGATTCTGAGCAAAGACGGTCTGTCAGCCTACATTGGTACGTATATTTTATGATATTATTGCTGTTAGAGTAATTTATTTTACTATTAATAATACAGTAGGTTGAATTAACTTTTTCCGAAAACATTGTATTTGAAAATGTCATTGTGTGTATAAAATATAATAATTTAGTTAAAAATTTCAAGTTTTCACTAATAATTATTTTAAATTACAATAAAATCACTAAAACCGTTATTCTTTGTTTAAATAGGTACCTCTCTAATTTCGTCTAAATTTAAACTTAAAAAATCTATAACAAAAAACTGTGCTTATAAATTTTTAGATTTTTTGATTACAGTATGAATTACTTATGAGAAACCTTGTTTGAAATGTTCAATCCTTAGCCATAAAAATTAAACATTTTACAAATTTTTAGCTACAAATAATTTGTTAAAATACTTATAAAAAACTGCTGCAGACTTACGCTCAACATTTTTTTTTAATTTTCTCTAACAAATGTTATGAAAAACCTTGTATTAATTTTTCAAGTTATTTGACTGAGCAAAATATTTTTTATTAATATTAATAAAATAAAAAAAAACTGATAATTTCTTTTGCTTAATACGATGACATTTTTAACCTGGCTGTATTATTGATGCTACAGTCAGTCCTAAGTCTGTACAAAAATGGAAAGAAAAATAAAGTTCAGAATATATAGTTTTATATTTCAAAAATATTTAATTAGTATGTCGTTAAAAAAAAAGGGTCCACAATTCGTATGTAACCCAAAAGAACTCAGGTCTCAATTTGGAAGAAATTTTTACTGCGTGACGCAACTAGTTGTTACCCTCCTCCAATTTTTACTTATACCTAACTAATAATACAAGTTGCTGTAAATTGCATCCCATTTTTATTTTTAAATGTTAATTGCGGCTTGGGTACTTTATTTTTAATATTTTATATAAATGTAACTAACTTTGTCGTTAAACTGCAATACACTCGTATGATGGAGTTAGTTACGATAAGAAACGAGATGACGACCAAACAAATAACAGAGAATATTTGCTATTTACTATTATTTTAATAAATTATAAAACCATATAGGTATAGTATTTTTATTATATTTTCAATTAATTGTACTATTTAGTAAAAATGAAGTTAAATAACAAAATCACATAAAGAATTGAATGTGCTACGTAATTAACTCTATTTTTTTTTATGTGCATTATTAATTTAAATAAACCAATAGCTTTTGAAGTTTCAATTATGAAAATACATTAATTTATTCAGTTTAATAATGAGATGGAAATTAAATTGCTTACAAAAAAAAAAAAATATATTTCTGTTTAATTCTATCAGGCTTTAATACAGAAAAGTTAAATTATATAAAATTAATCAAAATATTTTTTAGTTGTGTATTTTTATTTATTGAATATTTTTATTTATTAAAAAAATAAATAAATTGTATTTATTGGATATATTTTTTTATCATACTTATATAATTGTAATAATACAAAATATTTCAAAAAGTAACATTGTAAGTTGAAATATTTAGAACAATTTAAATCAAATATAAATATTATATTTTTGTATAATCAATAACCATAAAAAATATAATAATAATAATAATATAGATATTCATAAAAATAATGATTTTTTTAAAATTTTTATTAGAAAAAATATTTGAATTATGTTTTTGTCTGAACATTATTATAAATGAAAAAAATATATTTAATTAAATAACTGTTTGCATTATCTGGTTTTCAAAACTCGCAACTATTTAAAGTTAAACATTTAAATGTTTATGCATTATATTATGCAAGTGTTTAATGTGTACAGTATATTATACAAATATATTATACGTATACAAACTACAATGATCACCAGTTATTTGTATCAACTAATAATTAATATATTTTTTTTTCTAATGTTACAATATTATATCAAAATTTGTATATGATAAAAATAAGTATTCATTAATTTGTTTGAACCTGTTATTGTAAGATACTACTGTGAGTCTACACGGCAGTCATTAAATTTGCCACTCTAACAGGCGTTGTACTTATATTCTTTTATTATTTTACAACTATTTTATAAAATTAATTATGGTGTCAGCATAAAATAAAACAATTAAAAAAATTGATAAATTATAATTTATTACTATTTTTTTTTAATGTATAATTCGTTTTAGTTTACCTAATTAAAGCATGGTTTTAATTTTAGTCAAATAATTTTATAGTTAAATAATTATCTATAATATATGCATTAGATTAATAGGTGGTTACGTTTTTCGTTGTTACGTTTGATCCGTCTTCTATGTACTACATAATGTATTGATTTTACAATTACATGTTTTTTTTTTGTGTCTGTAATCACTTTTTGGAGTATAGTTATATAAGTATATATATATATATATATATATATAGTAAATGCGTAAAACTTTGAGTGTAGTTTGTAGTTACAAATTGGATCTAGTCAGTACTTTAGGGGATCAAAAGTAAAAAATTCTCAGTATTTCTCTATATATAGTTGAAAAAAAAATTAGGGAAAACGGAAATTTTAATGCTAAACCAGTTTTTGATCAAATCAAAAAATCAATTTTTTAATTTTGTTGTAATTCAAAAAAAAAAACTACTGTAAATACTTTAAATGTTAATACAATATTTATATTACCAATTCCTATATGGTATAATAATATTTTAACTCTTTTAAGATATTTATAAACATTTGAAAATGTTTTTTTTTCTGTGAATATTGATATGAAATTATTTGTTCTGTCAAAAAATTGGAAAATGTAATACAAGGTTACTCATAAGCTATTATTACTGAAATTAAAAAAATAAATTAAATGTAATTCTAAACATTTTTCTATGGTCGTCTGAATTTAAAATTTAAATGAAATTTGATATTCACGCAATGATTTCTCATCAAACTATTTTTGTATTAATTTAAAAAATATCAAACAAAGAAATTTGAAATATTCCACTGTCCGATATTTACTAAATAAATATTTTCTATAGGTAATCAATAAAATTTTCGAAATATTATTAGACTCATTTTAAGCTATTTATAGGCATTTAAAAATGTTAACGGTTTTTTTAAGTAGGTATTAATGAAATATTTTAGATTTGGTCAAAAAGCAATCTAAAAAAAACATCGGAAAGTGGATACCGCTTTGCTGTACAGTGAGTGTTGAGTGGGGTCAATGTTATGAATTTGTTAAATTTGAATTCATTGATATATGTATAATCATTTTATATGAAAAACGATTCTGAGCAAAGACGGTCTGTTAGCTACATTACTAAGTATATTTTATGATATTATTGCTATAAAATTAATTATTTTTACTATTAATAACACAGGTCGAATTAATGTTCGTAGAAAACATGCATTTAAAAATATTATTCAATGTATAAAAAATCATAATATATTTTAAAAATTTCAAGCACCCATAAAAATGGTTTTAAATTACAATGAAATAACTAACATTGTTATTCTTTATTTAGATACCTAATTTCGTCCAAATTTGAACTTAAAATATCTATAAAAAATTATTTTTCTAATATAATTTTTTGATTTTTTGGTTCCATTAATGAACATTTACGACATAAATCTTGTTTTAAATTTTCAATCCTTAGGCATAAAAACTGATCAAATATATTACAATACAACTGATAAAAATATTTTTATCTACTAAATAATTTGCAAACATTTGAGATTTTGATAAATTTGTTCAGAATTTGAAATTTAAATGTTTATAAAAAAAAATGTGCACTTGTATCTTAAATATTTTTTTAAATTACATTTAGAAAAACTTATGAAAAACCTTATTTTCAGTTTTCATTTCTTAGTTATAAAAATTAAACATCATATACATTTTTAACCACAAAATAATTTAAAAATGTTCTATATTTTGATGTCCAAATTTTAACTTAAAATGTCTATAAAAAATAATTTTTTTAATATACTTTTTAATTTTTTGGTTACATTTTAAACTATATACGAAAAACCTTGTTTTGAATTTTTAATCCTTAGCTATAAAAACTCAAAATTTTATAAATTTTAAACTACAAAACAATTTGCAAATGTTCCATAATGAATTTCGGTCAATATTTGAAGTTGAACTGCTTATAAAAAAAAATTGTGCCAATGCATTTATATTATTTTTGATCTACTATTTTAACAGTTTATGAGGAATTTTATATTAAATTTTAAAGAAATTTGATCTAACGAATTTTTTTTATCAATATTTAAAGAAAAAAATTTTAAAAAACCAAAAATTTTTTTGGCCTACAATTAGTTAAAAAAATTATCAATATATTTTTAAATTTTTTTGGTGTATAGAAAATGATAAGCTGAAAATTTGGTGAAATACCCATAGTTATTTCTTTTTGAATTACTTCAAAATAAAAAAATCGTTCCCGGAGAAAACTGGTGAGTATCCAACGTCTAATTTCAAATGCTCGTAAAAAATTAGTTTGATTTCCGATAAAATTTTTCTTTTTCAGAAAGGTAGAAAACCTTATAAAGAATCTTATATTGAATTTTCAAATCTTAGATTTAAATAGAAATTTTTTTATGAATTTCCCACTTAAAAAAAAATTACAAATTTTCGTGATTTTTACGTATTTTGTCGAAATTTTAACTTTAAACGATTATAAAAAACTATTAGCGATTTACGTTCAACTTTTTTTTTATTTCCACTTACAAGAAGTTATAAAAAACATTGTATTACATTTTCAACTTTTGTGACCTAATGAAAAATTTTTTATCGATAATAATAAAAAAAAAAATAAAAAAACTTGAAAATTTAGTATACTTATAAATTGCTCAAAAAAAAAAAAATCAAAATATTTTGAAAATTTTATAATGTATAAAAAATGTTTATATAAATATTCTGTGAAAATTTCATGTGTTTACGGTCATTGTACTTTTGTTACATTAAAAATAAAAATTAATTTTGTCAAAAATTTGCTCTGTGAAAAAATTTTCATTTTTCCTTCATTTTTTTTTTTTTTGTTTTTCTCAGCGTGTTTAAAAACTATTGGAATTTTTTTACTTTTGACCCCCCAAATTACCAACTAGATTCACTTTCCTATCAGAAAAGTTGCTGATAAAAATAATCGGAGCACTTAACTGCACTAAAACGTGATGACAGATACAAAAAATAAAAAAATTAAAAAAAACACACATTGTAAAATAAATACATTAATCGCTCCACTCAGAATCTAAAATATAAAAACACAATTTTTTTAAATAGAAATGTAAAGTTTGAATTTGTATGAAATTAGATTTTTAAATAAAGAATAACGATTTTAGTTATTTTGTTATACCTAATTCAAAAATATTATTCATGGGGATTTGTAAGTTATAACCAATATTATACTACGAAATTTTATTCATGAAACTGTTATAACTGAGGTAGTCTGAAAAAGTTCTAGTTATATGTTTTAACTATTAAACTATAAACGTAATATAAACTTCAATGCTAAAACTGTGAAACATTTCAAAAAACTATAGATTTACCTATAGGAAACAGTCTTACCAGTTTATCACCCAGTGATAACCATGGGTCGCAAGCACACAGATGAACAACTTATGTCCTTAGCTATTATTAATCAATAAAAATAAATTTAATTTGATAGGCAAAAGTGAATACAGAATAAATTATAAATAAAATGTTCTTGAAAAAATACCTCGTTTAAAAGGAAAACATACATATAAATAAATAATAATTAAGTATCTGATGACTTTCTTGAGTTACATAATTATTACAATTGGTTAAGATAAATTATCGATAATATCTGTGTATACATAAATTATATAGTGCTCAACTTTAAATTAGTACAAATGGTTCATAATTTTTTCCAAGTGATAGTTACTATATAAATTGTTTTCATAAGAATTTTTCATTAGAATCCTTCTTTGGTATTTAGATTACCTATACATATTTGTAAATTTGTTATACCTTATAAATCAGGACTTCAGGGATGGTCAACGTGATGCAATTTAAGAGCAAGGAGAACTGCAATAATGAAATAATATATATATATGTAAAAGTTAAAATGAGATGGTTACATCATACAATGAAGTTAGATTATATTTTATTTGAGACAATTGTGTATTTGTGTTGATAAAAATAACCGCTGTAAATCCAACGAGTCTTTTCGCTTTAGTAGGTATCTACCTACATGTATCAAGTATACGTGGATACACCTGACGTGTTTAACTGCTGTACAACGTGAAAAATATATTTTTTTTTCGTGAGTGAATAGTCATATTTTAAGTGTCTTCCTACCTTTACAAAAACGCAAGTATATAATGACGAAAAACGAATTTAAATTAGACTTGGGATGAAAAGTTATTTTTCATATAACAAAATTTGCTATCCCTTTTGTCTCATATTATGATTATAAGGTGTACGATTAAAAACAACTAAGTATGTAGAATATACAACGTAGATAATAAATAATAAAAGTGAGATAAAACGTAGTAGGTCGTAGGTACATCAAGACTTTATAACGTCATGACAAAATATTTAATTACCAAATATCTATCTACAATTAATAAATAAATTCGAAATTTCGCTATTATGGAATTTTCTTTTTGTGAGTTGTCCCAATAATACCATATAGATAGTTATTGTTTATTATACACTATACGCAAATGGTATATTTGTTTATATATATTTTTTTAATCTTATCGTTATAACATAATAGGTATTATGTACAAATTTGAACATAAAGAACATTTCTAAACATGCCAGAAGTATTAGTGGGTACCTGTGGGGTATCTATATATAAGTTTGATATTGTACATATTCATTATGCTTAAAAATAATAATCATTTATAAAGTGAAATATTTTGACTTTATTGGATGTGTTTGTAATGATTAAAATAAATAGTCATTAAAATAGTAATAAAAGACTTTATGCAAACCGCACAGTGTTGTGCAATTATAGTTTATTTTTAAAAATAATATTATACAAGGAACGATTATATGGTTGGCCTACCATCTATAAAACATTTAACGCCGATTGCTTCATTTCACCAAACGATTATTGAATCATTGAGCCATAAATTGTAATTACACTATGTTAAATAGTAAATAGCTACTTTAATAACGAGTTAAACTATACATGTTTATCGTTAGCCTTTTAATCTTTCGAAATTTCAAGAATTAGAACTTATATATTCTGTAAGATACAGTTGTAATTATTTTATCGTGAATCAACTCATATTATAAAAAAAAACAATAGTATAAAGTGTATTATTTATAAAGGTATGCAAATGTAATGTCTCCTCTTTTGACTCTTGTACAAATTTTCCAATAATTATTGTTTGTTGAGCCGTTGAGGTCTAGGAGATCGGTCCAATACGGTACAGTGGCTCAGTCGCTATATTATACCTATTGGTTACCTAATTATCGTGTATATAATATAATAATTCAACTAGATAAAAATAATAATAAACAAATAATAATAATTTAACTTTAAGACATAGGTAGTACATTCACTATTTATTTATACATAAATACTTAACATAGCTCTATACTTAACTTAATACTAATTACACTACTCTTTAATAGACTGGTACTATTCCTTCTAGTTTCTATCGACCAGAGCATTCTCCGACAGTCGGACTCTCTCTGGTTGTCTTTTTTATTGCTACTTCTGTACTTAATTTCCCAATTCCTCATAGCTCATCATTAAACTAATTCCTTAATTACTACGGCATTATTAAAAACTATATTGCCTTTACAACTATTAAATGCATATTCACACACACGCGCGCGCGCGCGAAATATGTCACTAGGTAGTAAGTACCTACCTCCTTCATATGATTAAAAAAACAATTACAGTTGTTAAAACTGTAAGAAGACAAACTATCTCGTTCTGGCCCGTTTAGGATTTTTAAAATGTATTTTTGTGTAAGGATTTTAACGGCGAATTAACTCTTACAATTCTTTACTTTTCAATATAGTTCTGTCTCATTGTGATTACCTATGCTTCCTTAATTTGGCATACTGATAATATAACCTAAAATCAAAATTTATTTTCATTGCAGAATAACTTTTTAAGATATATATTATATGAATGTCATATTGAAAGAATTTCTCATTTAGGATATGATACTACTTGCAGCTTTTTTAAAATAATGATTCTAGTTTAATTCAATATTTTGAATTGTAAATTTTTGTTTAAATTATTACATAATATTATTTACTACCCTGAACTTCTTGAATGTTTAAATTTTAGAGTAAACCAAACTCGTTTGATAATAAATTATTATTTAATCCTTCATCTAATAATTTAAAGTATCTGTTATACACCCCGTAAAATGCTTTTAGGTCCACAGGAAATTAAATTTAAAATTTAGATTTATTTAACATAACTTTATTTAATTTAATAAATCTAGTTAATATTATTAATTACTTTTACATTATTTCTTTATGTATTAAATTTATTATTAATTATTATTTATTTTGAATGATATTTTATATTTTTAACTTTATATATTTAATATTTATAAATGTCCTTTCTTTCATTATCCACTTATATACTCTTGTCAATTAATTCTTATGTACGATGTACCTATCTAATTGGAATTTATTTGGGCAAATAAAGATTATTATTATTAACAATATTTTCTAACTATAATAGAATAATTATATTATGACTTTTTTGCAATTTAAAATTCTTTAATAATCTCACCTTGTAATGGGTTATATGTTTTGTATAGTTTCCAGGTTAATTATATTAATTTAATTTTTTTTAAACGTTCATAATGACCTTAAACAATTGATGCATGAACTGAGTATTGAAGATAATATTAAGTATAATTATATATTTGAAACGGCTTCTAAACAATAATATACAAATATTTGTTTTGCTATATAAAATATTAAAATACATTTCTATATTATTTTATTGATCAATTTTCTATTGTTACAATATACTAACAATCTGAAACTATTAAATGTACTAAAACTTTGAACTAACAGCTGAAATTCAAACGATCTGATCACAATACAGCTCAGCTACCAAAACGCAACAATGGTGTAATATTTATATAAATTAAATCAAAAATAAAGTAGCTACCTATATAAAATAGGAATACCATGACTCATGAGATAAGTATGTATTAAAATAACATTAATTTTTCATTAAATTAAACGACAGTTATATGGCGTGTTTAGTTTTTGTGTTGATTAAAAGAGTTTAATAAATTTATAATAGCACAAAATTTATATTTGAAAATATTGGGCCATCGAAAAAATATGTTAACGTCTTAAATGCCTACTTATATGATTATATTAATGTTCTGAAATTGTAATCATAATAAATACTATAAAATATAAATATTAAAAATATACTTATATTGTGAAGTAAGAGTAATTATTGTATTTATCTGTATAATATAATATTTTATCATCAATATAGAAAAATTTAAAAGTGATATATTAATAATAATTATTATTATTATTTTATATAAATATAACACTAATAATAATACAAAAGAATACAACATTCCAATAAACATATTATACATTTTTTATTAACTGGTATAAATCATATCGGTTATGAATTAGATGAATATAATTAACATCATAAATCAATTGAATAATTTATCACTAATTATGCAACCATAATGAAATATTTTATATTGCTATACTTAACTAAACAAATGAAAATCAGTAAAACAAAAGTTAAAGCTTTTACTTCTATAAAATTTAGGTACCCTAAGTCTCTAAATTAATTATTTTATATGACAGTATACAAATTATTAGCTACAGTTAATTTATTAATGCAAAACTAAATTATGGGTAGAACGGGTAGGTATTCAATAAATATCTTAATGTAATGAATATAATTAAAACAATTATAATATTTAATTTATTACTCTATGTGGCTATGTATAATATATCAGACCGGTAAGTGCTAAGTATATATGTGTTTATTAAATTAGAAACATATAGCACCTAAATAACGTAAAAATTAATAAATATATAACAAACGATTTGTACTAAATCTAACTGAATAATACAAACTCAAAGTTATAAAATACCTAATACATTTTATATGCTTTTATTAATTTTAAATAATTATTAAAATAAAATTAATATTTTATTATTTAAAACTTCGAAAATATTATGGGATGCATTATAATTTATGCTATATACCTAAAATGTTTAATGTTTAAATATTTTGCAATTGGTTCATAAATAATAAATGAAAATGTTAGTATATAATGTTTAGGAACCAACTGTATATAATTTAAAAAATATATATATATATATAAATATGTCTTGGCTTAGGTATATTTAAATACAAATATTAGTTATTGCAGTGTAAGATTTGTAAGTAAAAAAAAATAATTTAAAGAATTAACAATTTTTCATTAATTGGTATATTATTATTATTAATTTATGAAATATTTATTATTTTAAAAAAAATATTGAAAATAAAAAATAATAAGTCAGGTAAACCCAGAAAGACGTGGTCACGTATATATTGTACAATTATATATATCATCTATATTGATAACAATGCGTTACTATGGTAATTGGCGTGTCAATATAAATTGATTATTATAAAATGGACTTAAAATAGACACGTTTAAACTTTAAAAACTATTTTTGCTATTTTTTCTTCTTTTTGACTTTAGTAATTCGCAAGTAGTCAAATTTATATTTTTTTAATGTTAATCATTGATCTATTAATCAAACCACTAAAGTCGATAGGTAATAGGAACCTACTTATTTTTTAAAAATCTTTTGTAGAAGTTTTGAAAATTAGCGTATTATGGATGTATTCTGAAAAGATAAATCGAGATATTTGAATATCTGTCATATTTGTACAAAATAAAAATACAAATATTAGGATAAGTATTGTTTTCAGATTGTTCAAACACTTTTAAACTAGACATACCTTTTAATACAGAAATATAAAATTAATAGCAATAATAATATATCTAATGCAAAATAATACAATTTAAAATTAAATACCTAGTTAAAACCCTATTAACAATAAGTTATAAGTAAAAAACCCTATACTTATTAACGAACTTTGCTTGTACCTACTCAGTATTGTGTATAAATATAATATAGTAAAATTATTGAATTTATATTTATCGCATTCATAGGTATAATGTTTAATTTTATTCCGCTAAAAATTAACTTAAGAAATTATATTAAACATGATTAATCAGGGCCGTGTTAGGGCATAGGCACTATAGGCACTGTGCCTAAGGCTTACGAACATTTTAGAGCCTACGAAAATGAAATGAGTGTCTACGATTTTTCTGTAATATTTTTTTTATTTTTTTTTTTTTAAGTTAATTAACTATCTGTAAATGTTAGCACAAAAAATAAAATATTTTATATAATAATATTTCTCGTATATTTACACTTAATGTTCGTTATCGTAATTCGTAATAATTACTTATTGAAATCAGATTGAATAAACCATAAACCGATAACATGCATATGGTATACGGACAAACGACATGATAAATGAAACCACGATTACTGTTTAGAATATTTTAGGAAATAATTGAAAAATAATATCGTTTAAGTAATATAAATAATAATTATCGACCGCGGACACACACACACACGCGCGCGCGCGCGCGGAAAGTATTAGATTTGGAAGTATTTGGCTGTCCAAAAAATGGTAACTATTTAGGTTGCCTTGAACTTCTTTCTAACTTTGATCCTTTTTTTGAAGAGCATATAAAAAAGTTCGAAAATCCTGGCAAAGGAAATGTATCGTATGTGCCATTTACGATATACAACAAGTTTATAAACATTATTGCTACTACTCTAAATTTAAAAATTGTTTCTGAAATAAAAGAATCAATATATTTTGGTATTAGTATTGATTCGACACCCGACATAGCGCACATCGATCAGTTAACGATCATTATTCGTTACTCCACCATTGGTCAAGGAAAAGTCATAGAGAGATTTCCTGGCTTTGTTCCTATTGAACAGCATGATGGTAAATATCTTTTTAATGTATTGAATAAAATACTAAACGATAACAATATTGACATATCAAATTTCCGTTCTCAGTCTTACGACAATGCCAGTAATATGAGTGGAATATACTCAGGAGTTCAAGCTCGTTTTCTTGAAGTAAATAAATTGGCCGAGTGGGTTCCTTGTGCTGCACATAGTTTAAACTTGATAAGCTCTATTACTGTTGAATGTTGTGCTGAAGCCATTAAATTTTTTAGTGTGGTTCAGTCAGTTTATACGTTTTTGACAGTATCACCTCAAAGATGGTCTATAATGTTAAAAAATGTGAAGGAGTCTGTTTTTGTAGTTAAAAGTCTGTCTGAAACGAGATGGTCCGCGCGTAGTGATGCGACGAAGGCATTATCACTTAACTATGAAGTAATCTGTCAGGCATTAATTGATATTTCATTATCAGAAAGACAGCCTCTTAATGCTGTTAATGAAACTAAGTCACTTGTTAAAAAACTTAATCGTCTTGAAACTGTTCTAATGTCTATTATTTGGAATGACATTTTACAACAAATTAATGTTGTAAACAAATCGTTACAAACACCCGGTATTGAGATCTGTACAGTCGTTAACCTCTATAACAGTCTTATATCATGTTTTAAAAAAATAAGAAGCGCCGAAAAATTTGATTTATTTGAAGAAAAAGCAAAAAAAAAAAAGTTTCTGGTTTATCTGATTATTCTGAAATAGAATCTAGAAAACGTAAACATAAAGTCTCGATAAACGATGGCAATGCAATTGATGCTGTTGATCAAATGAGTGCTAGAGATAAATTCAAAACTCAAACGTTTTATGTAATAATTGATAAATTGATAGTTGAAATGGAAAAACGAAAAAAAGCTTATTTAAAATTAGACGAATGATTTAATGTTTTAACTGACGAGAGTTTAAAAGATAAAGAAATAAAAATAAAGGCAAATAATTTAGTTGAAGCCTATAAAATCGATTTAGAATCTTCATTTGTTAATGAGTTTTTGATTTTTAAGCGTTTTCGAGAAACTGGAATATCTGTCAATGAAATGCTAATCAAACAAATAAATACCAAAATGGTAACCAGTTTTCCAAATGTAAACATTGCTTTTAGAATATATTTATCAATTTTTGGGACTTTGTGCGAAGGTGAAAAATCATTTTCAATTTTAAAGAGGGTTAAGAATTGGCAGCGGTCAACTATTGGGCAAGATAAATTATCAAGATTATCGATACTTGCAATTGAACATGAATTGCTCTAAGAAATCGATACTGAAAAAGTTATAGAATCATTTGCAAATAAAAAATATCGTAAAAAAGTTTTGTAACTATAAATTTATATTAAGAAATATTCTACATAATATTGTTATTTTTAATTTGTTACAATTATCTTTTGTTTTATACTTAAATACGAGGAAAAAATGTAAAACGGTATAAAATAAGTAGTTTTTCATTGTTTCTGGAAATTTAATTTTAAATAATATATTTTGAGTAAAATAAAATGTATTTTTAGATGTGTTAAAATTGTTATCAGATAAAGTTATAATTATAAAAATTAATATTTGATTTTCATGTTGTAAATATTTTTATTTTTAAAGTCTTAAAATACTGAGATTCAACACTACCTCTCCCAAATATTAGATTTCTTAATCATTTAAATACTGAACACTGCAGGACGGTATTAGCACATGGGTAATAAAGCACTGTGCCTAGGCTCTACGATATTGCTAATCCGGGCCTGTGATTAATGATACTATGTATTACGAAAAGTCTAAGAAAAAATCGCGATTTTAATAAATATACAACAAATATGCAATAGATAGGGTGACCTACACTACCGACCTATCATAAATTCGTAAGTATCTATATATTGTACCTACAATTTTAGTAACAATAAATTACACTCTTCTTCATCAAAAGTTAAAACTAAAATATTAATTTTTTTAATTTTTTCAACCTAGATTAATATTAATTTTTAAAAGCTCGATGCTGACATTGAACGATGTTTTTGGTAACTGATAAGTATTTAAAATTAATCTAGCTTTAAAATCAACAATATTGTCGTTGGAAAATAAATTTTATATTTGGCCGATGTATGAAATACTTGCGATTGCTAGAGCAATACACATTACATCCAGTGGTGTAATGTGGGTTTCAACTTAATGTATGCATTGAAAATTATAAGTCATTAAATGTATGAGGAGCTCCACCCCCATTCAGTTTAAAAAATTTAATTTTAAATATACACACATTTTTTCATATTTTTAATCTTAATAATTATTAGCATAATACACAAAAAATAAATCACTTTATAATTAGTAAAACTCGTAAAATAATTTATTGAATTCATCAAAACGTTTAAATAAAATAATAAATATAAAAAAAATTACTCAACGTGATCTCTCAATGCTAATTCTTGCAGAGCCAAAACCACGTTGAATCTATCATATTGTTAAATATGTAACTGTTATTTTTAACTGTAACATTATATTGTTCGATTTTTTTTCTAAAAGTTTCATTCAAACAAGTAGCTATTCTTGTTTTATCAAATTTAGTTAAATCCATTAAACATTGTATGTGATTTTTGGAGGCTTCATGACGATTTTTTAAATTATAAAAATTATTGAGATCGTTGAAACCGTATTTAGTTCAAACATTTTCTTCATGAGAAAAAATAACACAAGGCTATCAATATAGTTTATTTGTTTTTTTACAACCCGATTACTATTAGTATTAAAAGTATTGCAATATTCATATTTAAATCCTTGAATATAATTTTTAGATTTTGTCATTGAAAAAGGTAAATTTGGAGTGGGTCTTCCTACCTCAATAATACTTACTTTTTCATTAAAATTCAGTGAACTAAAAAGCTTTAAAAATAGTTTTTCAATTGCACACTCACAGACTGTATTCATTATTGGTTATTAATTATTTAAAAACAAATATCTTAATACACAAATAATAGGCATATCTAAATGATAATAATAAATAAAATACGTGGCGGAATAGCATGCGAATCGATAACAATGTAACTTACATCTTCGGTACGATGACGATCTATACTCGTATTAGCGACTTACTACTAGTGTTTGATTGATTTGAGGTAATCGCCTCAAAACATACACCGATTTGCAAAGGCGGATACAAGGGGAGAACAATGGGGGCATTCGCCTCCCTCCACGTTCATCAACAAAAATGTGTTGTACAACCATAAGATATTTGATTCATATCAATGTATATGATAATATAATATGTACCTATAATTCAATTATTTAAAGCCGACCTTTTCTTTTTCCCCCTCCTCCCCCCCCCCGTTAATGACATCTGTATCCGTCCTAGTCGATTTGAGGCGTTGAATACCTACTTCTATTTTTTAAATTATATTTCAGCATGTTTCTCCTAATTATTGTTTAAAATAACATTTAACTATTTAAGACGTCGTCAAACATCCGTGGGAACGCAATGCGTCCGCTTACGCTATATTTTGTTTTTATTCCTTAAAATCGAGCGCCGATCGCCGCACTCATAAACTTTTACCCACTTTGATGTAGTCATACAACAATATTATTGCAAAACGTATAATATATTATTATATACGTATTATGTCTATATTATTACAATAATAATATAGTATATAGAAGTAACAGAGAGTCACGATGGAAATCACGTGGATATATTATTGTACGCGTAAATGTTATTTTAACGCGCGCGATTGTGGAGACCACCTAACCACCCCGCCAACAGACGCCAGCGTAGTAAATGGCCCTAGAATTCGCGCAAACCCTCTCCCCTGGCCGCTGCACCGCCGCGCAACCTTTGTATACTCGGAGACATGGCGCGCATGGCCGTTAGTCGCGCTCGGTGCGCCGCCATCGATACGGTCCCAGGCGCGCGCACAAACGATTTGCGACATAACGACCGCTACCTCTACGCACGGCTGCTACTATAAATGTTATAATATGGTAGTTTGTATGTGAGTCGACCCTCCTCACAATAGTAGCGATATAATAACATAGATGTTACGCGTTTAAACGCGGGTTTAAATAAATTATTGTCGATGAGTAAAAAAAAATTGTAACATTTTTATCATTATTCAATGGCACTTAATCGTTAACGCAATGAGTCCAAAGACGTAAATCGTCTATAAAACATATTACGGGTGCTTATAAATGCTTGAGCACCGAGACAAATTTTAAGGGCACAGGCTTGTTTAAACTTTAAAAGCTTGTTGATAAAAAGCTATTACTGTTACATTTGTGCATCAACATTCATGGAACAGTACATTGAGTTTCAGATCTGTATATGTAAAACCAAAAATATAAGTTGTGATTAATTAACAAAATTAAGAGTTTATAGTTAAATTAATCAAAAAAATCGGTAATATTAAAAATTTAAACTGCATAAAGTAGCTGTTACATTTTTGGAAGAGATAATTTTCAAATAAAGTGAATACTCAACTGTTGAAATAATTACTATAGTTAATAATAAACATAATATATTATGTGTATGATATACATATTATCGAATGTTTTATAAATAATTAGGTACTGGAGTAAACTAATCAATAAACATATTATATAAAAACAAATTATTTAAAACACTATTATGATCGGTGTATAGGTGCTACTGTGATATTTTTATTAGTAACTCTAGAGTAAGGAATGTTAAGCGTTCTTAGGACCCGCCAGCGATAGGACAATAATAAAGAGCGTTTTTGGTGGATAAGCATGTGGATCACTGGGTATTGATGGATTGTTTAATAGTAATTTTAGTATATTTTATAAATTTGATTCGGACACGTTTTACATTTAGTTTTTGCTAGAGGTTTCAACATATTTTGTGATTTAATTACCCCCGCGTAATAATAGCATTATGATTTTCATACATTATATGCATCATTTTTTTATTATTATAATATTAATACAATGAACATAATTTATTACGAAACAGACCCTTTTCACGGCACTTGTTTTGGGGCGAGTGGCGGAAAGAAAAATATTCTTCAAGACCGATTGTTGTTTTAATTCCCTTCGGCGCACAGCGGGTAGTTATGGTTATTAAATTTTATTTCGCGGAATTATATAATAATAATAATAATAATTGTATTATAATATATAGGTGTATGGGCACGGCGGTGGCACGCACGCCGTATAGTTGACGTCGTGTGTGCGCGCGCTACGGCCGTGACCAATAACGCTTGAACACACGCGAGCGCGCGCGCGTCGCACGAGCGTTATAACACACACACAGCGCATAATACGTACGCGCGCGCTCGAGAGTACGCACAACTCAGCGCTGCCGCTGTACCGGCGGCGTTAACTCGGTATTATATTGCGGAGCGCCGATTGTCGCGCGCGCACACACCGCCCGCAACGGTCGGTCGACTTACACGCCGCAACCGCCGCGCCGTCAGCTCGATACAGTGCTCAAGCAGTGCGCGCGCGTCGCTGTGCTATACGACGTGTAGTGTAACCCGCACCACACTGTACGCGTTGGTCGCACCACGGCGGTCGTGTCTCGCGCTGTCTGGTCACAAATCGACGGACCGCACCGTCCCCGGGAAGCTCGACGCACGCGGATCTCTGTCCACGGCCGCCGATTGACATCGCCGCGAGTGTATATCCCGCGGCGCCCCCGTCCCGAACACCCGCACACCGTTCCAAACTCACGAGCGATCGCCACAGACGGTATAGTCGACCCGTACATGACCGATGAGATCGCGGACGACGACGACGACGACGACGACGACGACGGGCCTGCCGGTGCGCAACAGATCGAGAAAAGGTCAATATATATATATATATAATATTATATACAGCAGAACAAATATTTTGAACGCACATTATAATATTATTATCATTTCGAATAAAGTCTAATGACCGTTTGATTAGGTGTATTATCAAAACAATAACATCACGCCTTTGGCACGATAGTCAGTGTAGGAGCGCCGCCGATTGAGTAACGAGTAGTAACTACAACTGCAGTTTTCTCTATACGCTCTTTTTGCGAATAATCAGCTGCAGCGATTGTCTCGCAAACACACACATTCCACCACGTGTGTAGCAAGCTTTATTGTAAGGTGCACGAGGACACTAATATTGCGCAATAGGGAATTCAAAATGTGCAGTTGACTTGACGAATATGTGCACTTGAGAAATAAATAAAACACTAAGAAGTCACTTGGCCACACTAGCGCAATAATATGCGTGTAAAAAAATAGGTGCCTATTATACACCTAGTTTAAGCAATAGTATAGGTGCCCCCACTTTAAACAATTTACTAGTATATCTACTGCTTTTGTATGCATTTTTTTTTAGTTTAAAATAGAAAATACATATTGGGGATGTGAAACCCCTTCAATAAGCCACTATAACGTAAATCATAATATATTTGTGCAGTAGGAAAAAATCCTTAAAATAAAGCCTGGTGTGTAGAATTGTCGTTTAAAGCTCGTGCAGCGTGAATTCTTGTATTTTGCTATGTAATATTATATAATTTTAATTGAGCATAACCTGCACGGGGTAACTCATCAAAATTCTCCAACATTGTCTTCTCTAATAGAACAATATAAAATTCAAACAAATCAAGGTTTTTTTAATAAAATATATTAATTTTTGGGTAAAATATAGGTGGATCTCCTGCACAATATTATATAGCATTCGTAGTTGCATACGTTTTGGGGTTCCCAATTATTTTTATTCGACTATAACTTTAATATTTTCGTTCCAATATACATAACAACGCACAACAAATCACAATATAATAATATTATGCTTCTAATCGCTCATTTGCAGCTAGGACGATGATATGGATTTCCAACGTAAAAGCATCTTTCTCTTCTTCACTATAGATAATAATAATATACCTATATATCCAAAATAAATACCTTGAATTTTTCCATTGTTATAATTATTGGGGTAGGGGGAGGGTTACCGTCTATTGGCCAGTACTTTTTATAAATAAATAAATTAGCATGTAAGTATGCATTGATGAGAATCAAAAGTTTTAGTGTATCACGCTTTGCGTGTAACGGATAGTCGAATTCTGTCAATCACCCGTAAGGTACAATCTCTATATAAGATATAAATTGTAATATCATGTAAATGCATTAAATATTTATTATAAACTCGATACCTACTAGTTAGATTACTGCACGTGCATCATAATTTCAATATAATAATTAGCTGTCCTGCAGTTCGTATGCACTTCAATGTAATATAGATCCGACCTACGTTCGACTGCATTTATTATTATAGTTATTGCACTTAACGAGTGCGCTTTATATGCATTCAAATTACGCGCTCTATTAGATTATATTATGCACCTAATAACAGCAATAATGATTAAAAAATAAAAAAGTTCTTCAAATTATTAACTAATAACAATTGAATGGATGGATAATTATTACTATATAATATGTCTCATACCGACTGTCTGATCCGAGTACGTTAAATATCGTTACGTAATGAACATCATCATCATGTGAATAGTTTTTTTAATGATTCGTTACAAACCTATCATACTTGCACGGTTCTTTTACGTAAGACATCGAGCTGTATAAAAAAACTACAAATTTAAATCATTTGTGTTTCTGCAGACATTGTTATGTTCGTACCAGTTACCTCCAGGGACATAACCATGATAATTGTTTGCAGGATTCTAAACTTAAAAGAATATACGTTGATATTTCTAAACAAACGCTTATAAAATAATAGTATTTTTTTTAATCATTTCGACATATACGTTCCTTTATTTATAAAACTGCTGACCATCCAGTCCATTCCAAATCTGTAACAGTTTTTAATTTTTATAATATGTATCTATATACTCGTAGTTATAGATAAAGAGTACTATATAAAGAATATCCTGAGTTTGTTAATAAATATATAGGTATTATACATGTGGTATAAAATAACACATAATATTCTACACGATACATCTACTACTATAATGCTATACCCTTGCAGTATGCATATTATGTATAAATTATCATCAAACATTTGAGTGATGATTTGAGTAAATTCTAAAGTATTCAATAAATTATAATAGTGTTAAATACTTACACACATAATACACAAATAATAATTTATCATTAACAATATAGAAATGCATATATATTATTACTATCATGACTATAATAAAAATAATCACTTATTCTGTTTTTATATTATAAGTTATAACGTATAATGAAATATAGGTAAACAGGTAGGTTGTTATTTAATAACAAAATTTATTATATAATAAAAACAGATACCTATAGACATATATACCACTTAATAGGTAATTGGTAATTATCAATTAAATTTTGAAAAATCACACAAAATACTCGGTATGTGGAGCTTAAAACAATTTAACCTAAAATATCTATAAAATGATAATGTATATAATAGTATAAAATAACGATTGTGTTATACATGAAAACTTATAAAGAGTTATATGATTATGAATATACTGACGTTATTTACAATATTTAATTTTCATACAAAATATTTTTGTAAGTAAGAATTGTTACTATTTAACTGAAAGCTTATAAATCATTATTTACATAGTATAAAATATTGAATAGAAGGTATATATATATATATATATATATATATATATATATTTAATAGTTATATATGTAGATAGGTAGGTACTTTACAATTAATTATTAACATAAACAATATCATTATAATAAAAAATTATAACTTATAAGTAAGCAAATTTACGTATGTACGTTATAATAATAATTAATATTAATGTAGGAGGTATTCACTCACTCATATATAGTCATATTTTTATGTTATAACTACAGTTATCAATGTATTGAACATTAATTAATACTAAATTAAAATATTAATACATGCGAATATTACAACAGTATAACATTATGCAATAAACACAAAAGTCAAATTAATTGCATAACGGTTTGTTGTTATAAATACAATTTAGTTTTGAATAGAGTATAAAATTATAACAAATCGTAAAAACAGTTTTGAATATTGTATAGATAAGTAATCATATATACCGGGAATGGCAAAATCCATGGCACGCGATAAAAAATTGAGAGTCTGTGAAAAATTAAAATATTATACGTTTAACGTAAGATCGGAGAGGGGTGGCAAATTTTTCTAACGCTACGTACCAAAAATAAATTTTTTTTAGAGCATGTCATTAAATTATGAAAAATATTATTTAAATGTATATATTATTGTTGTTTAATATCAAAAATAAAATATAAATATATTATATATAAAATAATATAATGTATATATATTATATTATTATACTATAATAATATAGTTATACTACATATACTATATTATATATATTATTATAATTATTGATATTATATATATATAATATAGTATATGTAGTATAACTATATTGTTATAGTATAATAATATAATTTTTTTTTTTTTTTTTTTTTTTTTGTTTACGGCCTTTTAGACCACACATCCAAACATAAAAGCCTCCATCCTTCACGATTTTGCGCTAGCGTATGCCAATCTTCCTCCGGGTAGAAATCTGCTACATCTTTTTTTACACAATCCTCCCATCTCATTCGGGGTCTTCCTAGTGGTCTTTTCCCCCTTGGATTTTCTTG